>JAFFST010041647.1:20244-27744 GCA_022414735.1 Noturus placidus | reverse complement strand
CTAATGGTCTCTTTCTCGTGAATTGTTAAATGCTTTAGTTCAGATGGAGTAGAAATGAACTTGTGGGACGTTTGGCTTAAAGCTGTCGGGAGAGTCCAGGTAAATCCATTCGTTCATCAACGGCAGTGGCTCAGACGGTAGAGCGGGTTGTCCACTAATCCACTAATCGTAGGGTTGGTGGTTCGAATCCCGGCCCGGGTGATCCCATGCCGAAGTGTCCTTGGGCAAGACACTGAACCCTAAGTTGCCCCCGATGGCAAGCTAGCACCTTGCATGCAGCTCTGCTACCATTGGTGTGTGAGTGTGTCTCATTTGTAAGTCGCTTTGGATAAAAGCGTCGGCTAAATATGTAAATGTAACTAAACCGTGTCAATTAATAAACAAAGAAAGTGTGAATTAATATAACCGACGGGCAGGTACTATGTTTGTGGAAGTCTGTAGGTTTGAGTAAACAGAGTCAAATCGTTGTAATTTAATGTTTACAATAGCGTGAAGTTTTATCGAAGTGTTTTATTCCTCTTATACCACAGCAATTTGCTATTATTCATCATTGAATGATGCGTTAAAAAGTTAAGGAACGTCCACAAAACAAGTCAGTTCCTGTTCTCACTCATGTTATAGCAGCTATAAACGGTCGCTCCCAACACCAGCCTCTGTCTTGAAATTAATAAGACAAACAATAAAACAACAACACAGCTTGTCCTAGCGAGAAAAGTCAGAAAGCGTACTGTATTGATCATTACAAAGCGCTGACACTGGAGACTCCTTCCATAAATGTTAAATAAACACGAAAACCTCTCCATGTCAACTATTTCAGACATTTATTCATTTAGCAGATGCTTTTATCCAAAGCGACTTACAAATGAGACACACTCACACACCAATGGTAGCAGAGCTATCTATATATATAAAATTAAGTTTTATATTCATGTTGTCACGTTAACATACTTCCACAAATGTAATACCTGGCCATCGGTTGTATTAATTCACACTTTTCTTTTTCTTTTTTTTTTTATTAAGTGACGGTTTAGTTGATGAGCAAATGAATTTCCTGGAGTCTGCCTACAGCTTTAAGGTAGAAACATCCCGAATTGCATTTCTAGAAACATTTGCACGCACAAACCTTCATTGAATCAAAAATAAAGCTCACAAAACACTCTTCTGATCTGATGAAGTTAGCTTGAAGTTAGTATGCTAATGTGTTCCATTACGAATGAGGACCATTTTATTGTATTTCTTAGAAAGAGAAAAATCCACAGGAATCCATGCACACATTCCAGTGATAATTACCCACTCAAACATTTTTATGCGCTTCATGTGCATGAATTAAACAGAAATCCCACTGTGCATCGTCTTATGCAAATTAAGATTTAATCTTATATATGACAAAATCAATTTAGCAACATCAGACACCCGCACAATAAGTCATAAATGCAATACAAACGAGACTTTATGAATGGAAATAAAACGTGAAGGAAAGCACCAAACACTCCTGATTTGTCTTGTAGAGTAATGTCGATTCGTTTTCTACAGTATAACAGCTTGCTCTGACTGATTTGATACATTATCGTTTCTATAGTAACAGCTCATTCACTCCGATACTAATAAACAAATAGTAAATGGAGGGTGGCTGTGTCTCAGTCGGTAGAGCGGGTTGTCCACTAATCCACTAATCGTAGGGTTGGTGGTTGGAATCCCGGCCCGGGTGATCCCATGCCGAAGTGTCCTTGGGCAAGACACTGAACCCTAAGTTGCCCCCGATGGCAAGCTAGCACCTTGCATGCAGCTCTGCTCCCATTGGTGTGTGAGTGTGTCTCATTTGTAAGTCGCTTTGGATAAAAGTGTCTAATAAATGTAAAAATGACACACTGTAATAATCAGACTTTATTTACTTCACCATAGTTAAAACAGGTCAAACTTATGGGAAAGTGAACCTGAAGCATCATGCATCATGATTGCCTGAAATAATTCCACATCCTATGTGTCATGCAGCTGAAATATTAACTCTGGCTGCTTTGCTAGTAGCCAAGGGCAACTCATTTACACAGTGAGGCAGCTGAACGATGCTACTTTCTGCTCCGGGACTGTGGAATGAACTCCGTCGGAGTGATGGGAGATTTTAATAAACTAATATGACAGCAGTGGAAGCTTCACTGACCTCCCAAGTTCGAGCTAGCACATGCAGGGACCGGTTATAGTCATGATTTAAAAATGACTATTTCAAGCCCAATCAGATCCACAGTGAGCTTCCATTGGCATTTTGTTGTGCTGGATTGGAATTGACCACACGGCATCATTTAGGCGACGATGTGACAGCTATAAATATTTCATTTAAATGTTAATGGCTGCACGGATGTTCTTGGGTATGGTAGTGTGAGGTTGTGGTCGCGTTTCAATGCAGTATGGACTACTTAGAAGAAGACGTTTTGAGAAAAGGATAGATTTCTGGGAAAAGTCACATGTTCTCTTGTATCTGTGTTTTCCTTCCACCTTCATGAAACCTCTCACTATATTCAGTGCTCTTCAATGGACAGTCTGGCATCCAAGCTGTGTTCCCACCTCATGCCCAGTGTTCCCAGGATAGACTCCAGATCCACCAGGATAAAGTGCTCACTGACGATGAAGGATTATAAACCGTTACAGTACACCGGTGTAGAAGAGTCAAGACAAACAGTTAATTATACGTAGATAGTTAATGAAGGCACTAAATCGAGGTTATGAAATTGTAAGGTTTGTGCGTGGGATGTAGGCTATTCTATCCTGATGTTAATAGGTGTGATCATTTCATTCATAGGATTTGTTGCATTAATAAAATGATGCCAATGTTTTGGTTAATTCAGTTCGCTCTCCTGTGAAGAAAACATGTCGACCGAGCACTCATCGGCTAATGCTTAAAGCTCACGTAAATTTGATTTATTTTCATATAAATTCTATGTGTAAGGGATAATCCATGGCTTCGTGTACGACGTGGACGTAAAGAACCACAGTATAAAGCACACCTAGCTGTGGATTATCCCATTTACGGTAACAAGATTACAAATGTAATCGAATGGCACTACTTCACAGACATAAAGTAGTGCCATAAGATTACATTTGTTTTGAATGAATTATAATAAATAGTGGTTAGTGAGAGAAAGACAGAAATTGTGCATGTGTGAATCACCAGCGTCTGTGACACATCTCTACTGATGGACGGCTGTGGCTCAGTCGGTAGAGCGGGTTGTCCACTAATCGTAGGGTTGGTGGTTCGAATCCCGGCCCGGGTGATCCCATGCCGAAGTGTCCTTGGGCAAGACACTGAACCCTAAATTGCCCCCGATGGCAAGCTAGCACCTTGCATGCAGCTCTGCTACCATTGGTGTGTGAGTGTGCTCGCATTTGTAATGTTTGACTACTGCAATTACCTGCAAGCATAGCTCTATGTTACTATCCTTACAATTGTTTATACTGTAGACGGAGCATTCATTTAGAATGATGGTTCAATTGACTGGAATTACCTGTGCATTATACCGTTTGAACACAGCCAATCAGAATCGTGTATTCAGACAGACCATGGTATATTGTGAATGAACTCATCGTGTTTTGAATTTGACCTTGAATGCCATTTTAAATCCAAATGCATTAACAGCCAAAACACGTATTTCAGTATGACATTTTCAAGTGTGGTTCCACCATACTGCCAGATGGTGGCACTGGACTTACATTTACATTTATTCATTTAGCAGATGCCTTTATCCAAAGCGACTTACCAATGAGACACACTCACACACCAATGGTAGTAGAGCTGCATGCAAGGTGCTAGCTTGCCATCGGGGGCAACTTAGGGTTCAGTGTCTTGCCCAAGGACACTTCGGCATGGGATCACCCGGGCCGGGATTCCAACCACCAACCCTACGATTAGTGGATTAGTGGACAACCCGCTCTACCGACTGAGCCACAGCCACCCTATACTTAATAATGTTCCTCACTCAAGATAATATCACGCAGGAAATATGCACAGTCAGAATTGAACGTCTGTAAGACACACCTCCATGTGTGTAACAACTGGATAGATCGTAAGTCTGTGGTTACGTCTGAGGTCTGAATACGAATGTGCGCAGTTTCGGTAGGAAATTGTGAGCGTAGCTTTACTCCAAGTCCTGGGATGAGCACAAGACAGTGTTTACGATTACAGCAGCATCCACTGAAGAAAGCGTGAGAGTTTTGGGGAAGTGCAAGTCTTTCACTAAGACAAGCCTGACATTTGGCCTAGCTTATGTAATACACATATACTGCAAAATATAATATGATATACACTGTTAAAGTGCTACACTGCTAAACAAAGAATCTAACTTCAGTATATTGAGCGAGTTTTAATTCTCTTATGAAAGACAATTTCACCTTTATGCACATGCTGTAACCATGGAAACCCACAGGCTAATTTATCCAACACACTGTAAAGCTCGTGTTCACGCTTCTAAACAGACAGAACACGTGGTCTCAGACTAACCTGGTGCTGATTTAATATTTTTCACTCCTGGCAAAATTGTTGACCTGAAAATAAAAGTGCTCCCTCCGTGACCTTACTGCTATTAAATATGAATTTCTCTAACTGTACACAGCTCCACTACTTCTTGCCCTGAGGCATTTATTATGAACACAGAAACTGCCATAGCTAATCAAGTGTTTATTTACACGGTTGGTTTAGAAATTTCACCCGTATTTCACGCATATCTTACTCTCATGCTGGTCAGGCGAGTCGAGGAACTCTTTCTATAGGTCGGTAAAATAACTGTGTGTACAAGCACAAATCCAAAACGGTTGCGACGCTGTGTAAATATATAATAAATGTAAATAAAAACAGAACGCCGTGATTTCCAAATCTCATAAACCCATATGTTATACACAATAGAACGAAGGTCTTCAACAAGGGGTCCGCGGAGGTACTAAATGGGGGTCGCGAAAGTTTTGGTACCAGTTTGATATAACACAATTTCATACTATATATATAATTAGGGGGTCCCCGATCCATCTCGCCATCAGTTTGGGGGTCCTTCGACTGGAAAACGTTGAAGACCCCTGCAATAGAACATATCAAATGTTTAAACTGAGGAAATGTAAAGTTTTACATGTATTTATTTAGCAGACGCTTTTATCCAAAGCGACTTACAAATGAGACACACTCACACACCAATGGTAGCAGAGCTGCATGCAAGGTGCTAGCTTGCCATCGGGGGCAACTTAGGGTTCAGTGTCTTGCCCAAAGACACTTCGGCATGGGATCTCTACCGACTGAGCCACAGCCGCCCTTTATTACACATAACTTTATTTATGGACTTTAATGTGGTGAATTCTTTATATTTCCAGAGTTCTTGAGTTAATACTGATGTCTGGTGAAAATTTCACGTAAATAACCTCATTGGAAATATATTTAGTGAATGAAATGTTGAGGCGCGTGACCAATACTTATTTCCCCCGCTGTAAGTAAAGCGCATTTAAACAGGAAGGTTTTATCGCAATCGGTAATTACAGCAAAGGCAACTTACCCTGGATAGGATCATTAAAATGCACCACAATCACCACAATCAATATGATAAGACATATTTTCCCTCACTCACTCATTAGAGCTCTTCTGCATCTGGTGTAAAATCAGATCTGATGTACGGGTATTTAGAAACATTTCTCCTTCTTGATTGGGTTTGTAAAAGTCCTCGGTGTTGAGTAGAATCATGTGATGAACGTGAATGATTGTCGTCCTGATTATACATCCCGTCTTGATTATTTTTTCCACCTCACTTTTATTTAGTTCTTGATTTTAAATCTGTAAGATATCAAGGCACGGGAAAACATGCGAGGATCTTGAGATCTTTCTTTATAGTACAAAGGAAAGTTTTACTCCGAGCCTTTCACAGTATGTGAAATATATCACGCCCTTAAATCCCTGATCCCCGAAAGAGAGCTCAAAACATAATAAGTGTTTTCAGTTCTCCTATGACTGGATTTCTCTATCTAACCATTTCCATTTAATTGCCTTTCTTTGCCTGGATGCAGATGAGAAATCTCAAGCTGCATAATTAAGCAAGGCAGTACTGTTCTGCTCTGGGGGTCTGAGCTTTAGTCTCCACTCGGTTCAGAATTCTAAACTTACAGCTCTCTGACTGAGCCTGCAGTCATAAAGTATCTCGAAAATCATTTGTGACTAGTTTTGAGCTGAGCACATTTTCCGAAAGGCATGCTAGCATTAAAGTCTACTTGCTCCTACTGCACAGCACTTAGTGCTTAAGTTTTCCTAAAACAGGACATCACTGCGTGTTTTATTCCTCCTTTTTAACAGCAATTTGCCAACCGTTGAAATATTTTCTTTATTAAAGTATCACGTTTGACTTTTTTTGGAACCAATATAAAGCTAGTGGGCGGGGCTGCAGGGATTATCAGAGACCTTTTACAATGGGGTGACACCAGGTTAGCCCCAATGACATGATTGAGGTGGCTAATCTAATTTGGGCTAAAATACTAAACCACTTTTAAATATAAAGGCATAATGTCGTGCCCAATTCCAATTAGGAAAAAGGATTCAAAGGTACAAGCAACATTTGTTTATTGTCTAACAAGCTAAAAAGTCTTCTAGCATTACAAACTCAATATCATTAGCTAATTGAAGCGAGTGACAAACTGAAGAAATCCAATGCTATTCCGCTATATCAGGGGTGTCCAATCTTATCCTGAAAGGGCCGGTGTGGGTGCAGGTTTTCATTCCAACCAATCAGAGGCCAGAAGGTTAGTCATAAGTGATTTTCTGAATTCAATTTAGATCATTTTGTTACAGTGTTTTGCCTTAAACAGAATGTTTGGCCATATTTTACATCCTACTTGCTAGCTTTACTGCTCCTGGTGCTTAGGTGGACCCCTGCTGCTGCACTATACCTGCCTGCCATCTGCCCTTCCCTGCTTGGCGTGTTGAACATCGGCCTGCATGGTGTCGGAGATTAGACAGCTGATTTTTGGTGTCCTGCCGTTTCGCTGCTAGTTCTTTGGCTCTGCTTCCTGTGGCTCTGAGTTTGCAGATTGTGAGCTTTTTTTTAGGGAGTCTACTTATCACCTGCACACCATTGCAGCTTGAGGTGTTTGGGGCTGATCGATAGCCCCAGTGGCTTTATCACTCAAATACAGGATATTTAAAGTTTCTCTCCAGCATTAATCATAATCATCATGTGCTGCTTTGCTTTGCTGTATTCACTTGTTCTTTCGTCTACACGTATGTCCCGGCACCTGATAGGACTGTTGTTATGCTCTTTCTTGGTTGAAATATGTTTGTGTTTTTAGTGATATGAATGAACGTCTTTATCCCGGGCAAAGCTCAGAACCCCATAGAACTGTCTAGTAAAAAGCTGTGAAGTTTGGAACACTTATGAGCACTTTCTGCTCTCCGGACCTGCATGATCGGTCTCGGAGGTCCTACTTCTGGATGGAGCTCTCATCTACTCCAAATCCAGACTGCTGGGACAAAGGCTTTTCAAAGCC
>JAFFST010041646.1:523-15097 GCA_022414735.1 Noturus placidus | reverse complement strand
GGGGGTTAATAATAAAGAATGATCGTCTCTAAACTTTTGACCGGTAGTGTATTTTGGAATGAATTGGTTTGGTCATCCGTGGTTCGAGTCCCGCCGGGGCCATGTGTGGGCGGAGTTTGCATGTTCTCCCCGTGTGTCCTCCGGGTACTCCGGTTTCCTCCCCCAGTCCAAACACATGCATGGTAGACTGATGGGCGTGTCTAAAGTGTCTGTAGTGTATGAATGGGTGTGTGAGTGTGTATGTGATTGTGCCCTGTGATGGACTGGCACTCTGTCCAGGGTGTACCCCGCCTTGTGCCCGATGCCTCCTGGGATAGACTCCAGGTTCCCCCGTGACCCTGATAAAGGAGTAAGCAGTTGAAGATGGATGGATGGTTTGGTCATTTATAACGACTGATCATTCATCCACCGTCTGCATGATCTCTACATGACATTCTTTCATGGAGCCGAGCGGAACATCATCTCAGCCCGTGGATTACTGAGGCCTTGTTGGGCAAATGAACATGCTATGCAACAAAGCTTGTGATTGAAGCATTCACACACAACCAGCAAAACTAAACCACTAGCACTAAGAGTGTGTGAGCTTGGACGCTTGTGAAGGCTTCTCATTTTCTAAAACCATATGCAGAGGGTTTAAGTGTGTAATGGGGCGGCTGTGTCTCAGTGGGTAGCGCGGGTTGTCCACTAATCCACTAATCGTAGGGTTGGTGGTTGGAATCCCGGCCCGGGTGATCCCATGCCGAAGTATCCTTGGGCAAGACACTGAACCCTAAGTTGCCCCCAATGGCAAGCTAGCACCTTGCATGCAGCTCTGCTACCATTGGTGTGTGAGTGTGTCTCATTTGTAAGTCGCTTGTAAATGTTAAAATGTAAAAATTCTGTAAAAGCTGCTTTGAGACAATGTACCATTGTAAAAAGCGCTATACAAAATTGATACATTGATAATGAGAGCGGTTCAGTGACACTGGCTCCATGATTTTACATTTCTAAAACCCAAGAAATAATAGAGCTAGAGAGGGAGGAAGACCGAGAGACAGAGACACAGAGAACATAATGTAATGTAGACATTAAAATAATGTCTGATAAGACATAAGGACAGATGGACAGACAGGTGAATGTGACAGAATAACGGCAGTAGACTGCTGAATTAAAAACCTTTGCTCAGGAGCAGCAGCGTGGTGCGGGCTGGTAAATCCACTGATGGGTTTGAATGAGATTATAGGATTAAAATGAGCACATCGAGGTCTAATCACGCTCTCTGCCACTACATACTCCATCAGCTCACACACACTTGTCTCCTTCATCATCATCATCATCATCATCATCAGTGAATGGTAGGACAGAATTTGGATAAAGTGAGGAGTTTCTGCTTCAGCACCGATGGAGGAAGGATTAAATTGAATGAACTGAAAGGTATGATGAATATAAGTTGTCATCAGCAGACAGAAAATAATAGAATAATTCCATGTCACTGTAGCGGTGTCTGTTTCCCATCACATATCCTTCCCTGTGCAAGTAGAGATAGAGAACTTGTAATTTCTTCATCTGCTTCTCCTATTTTTTTTCCTTGTTTCTGAGTTCCTTCCTCAGAGGAAACCCTTGATCCCTCTGACCCTTCTCCTCCTCCTCCTTCTTCTTCTTCTTCTTCTTCTTCTTCTTCTTCTTCTTCTCCTTCTCCTTCTTCTTCTTTCATTGTTCAGATTGGTGGTTGTTTGATGAGTGAATGTTCATTATGAGTCTCTTTGACTGATTATTGTTCCTTCAACATGACCCTGTATGGTTCTTTTGGCTAGAACAGGAAACATATTCATCACAGACACTTAGCAATGGCAACAACAACCAAATGAGTGGTGTTTGTGTTTGTGCACTCTTTAGAATATTCTACATATCTGCATAAATAGGATCTAAAACATAATCAGAAGTCCTAAAAAAAGTGTGAATCCTTAGTACTCGCAGTTAATTTGAAGGTGAGATTAGAGTCAGGTTTTTTTCAATCAATGTCATGATAATCAGTGTGATGATAATCAGGTATTTATGGTCGTAACCACGCACTCTTTGGGGGGAGGGGGTTGGGGTTCACGATGTTGAGGAAATACCAATCTGTCCCCCCCAATATACAGAAGAAAATATTTTCTATATGTTCCGCTTTAATTTTCCCTGCCAACAGATCTGTCTTTTCTTCATCTATTCTATTTATTTTATTTATCTATTTATTTATGTCTATTATTTTTTAATATATTCACGTTTGTTAAGGGAAATTAGTGTGTGTGTGTGTGTGTGTGTCCTCCAGTTGTACACGTGGTTTGGCCCAGACTCAACACAAGTTCTGTGATGAATTTTAGCAGCTCAGTCTGTAAGAAATGGAGACAGCAGCTTTTATTCAGACAGGAAGTAACTAGACACCTAAATATCTCTGCTAATGTCAGGTCCAGTTTTTGATCATTAACGGTACATTCACGTGCACATCCTCCTGCCGAGTTCACTGTGAACCCTCACGCTGTGACAGACTGTTATAAATGCGAGTGAAAGTGAGGAAAGTTTGAGGAAGGTTTGGTGTCTAGTGCTTGGACCTCTCCAATGTCCATACCATGGTTGCGCCCTTGGTTTTATTTAAAGAACAGGGATCTATCAGAGTCTGATCTTCCCAACATGTGTTTGTGGAAGTGTGTCATGGCACAAACGAAGGACATTTCTGAGGACCTCAGAAAAAGAGTTGTTGAAGCCCATCAGGCTGGGAAAGGTCACAGAACCATCTCTAAAAAGTTTGGACTCCACCAATAGACAGTCAGACAGACTGTGTACAAATGGAGGAAATTCAAGACCATTGTTCCCCTCCTCAGGAGTGGACACCAACAAAGACCACTCCAAGAGTGATTCTAAGTGAACCCTAAGACAAGTAATAGTCAACGAGGTCACAGAGGAACCCAGGGTAACATCTTAGCAACTAAAGTCCTGGCTCACATTGGTTAATGGGCGGCTGTGTCTCAGTGGGTAGAGCGGGTTGTCCACTAATCCACTAATCGTAGGGTTGGTGGTTCGAATCCCGGCCCGGGTGATCCCATGCCGAAGTGTCCTTGGGCAAGACACTGAACCCTAAGTTGCCCCCGATGGCAAGCTAGCACCTTGCATGCAGCTCTGCTACCATTGGTGTGTGAGTGTGTCTCATTTGTAAGTCGCTTTGGATAAAAGCGTCTCCTAAATGTAAATGTTAATGTTCATGAGTCCACCATCAGGAGAACACTGAACAACACTGTTTTGCATTGCAGGACTGCAAAGAGAAAGCCACTGCTCTCCAAGAAGAACATTTCTGCCCTTCTGCAGTTTACTAAAGATCCCGTGGACGAGCAAGAAAGCTATTAGAAAACTGTTTTGTGGATGAATGAGACCAAATTAGAATTTGCATCTGGATCAGGATGACTTGCCATCATTGATGGAACAATGACTTCTGAATTATATCAGTGAATTCTAAAGGAAATATCAGGACATCTGTCCATGATCTGAATCTGAAGAGAAAGTGGGTCATGCAGCAAGACAACGATCCTAAACACACAAGACGTTCTACCTAAGAACGGTTAAAGAAGAATAAAGTTAATGTCTTGGAACGGCCGAGTCAAAGTCCTGACCTTAATCCAAAGGAAATGTTGTGGAAGAACCTGAAACACACAGTTCATGTGAGGAAACCTACCAACATCAAAGAGTTGAAGCTGTTCTGTACTGAGGGATGGGATAAAACAGATATGTAGTGCATGTAATACTGGATCATTTTCCTCAAAAAAAAAAAAAAAAAAGACCAAGTATAATATTTTGTCTCATTTGTTTAATTGGGTTCTTTTTTATCTACTTTTAGGACTTATGTGAAAATCTGATGATGTTTTAGGTCATACAGTATTTATGTAGAAACTTAGAAAATTCTAAGGGGTTCACAAACTTTCAAGCACTACTGTAGGATTACGGTTGAGTTATGCAGAAATGAAGAACATGAAATTAGGACAATAGGTGTATAAATAAAAGCACATCATACAATAATAATGCAAGAGGCTATAAGCTCATTGGACAAAACACTTGCATCCACCAGTAGCAGCATTTTATAGTACATTTTAAGTTTGTTTCCCGGATGGATTTAGCATAGAACCGCATCATTAGTTATTGTCAGCTGTTATTATTGTGTGCTTTATGTGGAAGCAGAATACAATATTGATATTACAGAATGGAACAACCGAACAGGCCACGATCTCCAGCTAGTCAGTGAAAGAGTGGGCGAAAGCTAACAGGTGCTCAGAACACAGGTGGAGCTCTGACCAGACCGGTGAAGAAGTATGTAACCCGGGAGTAGGGGAAAAATGACACTTTTTTTTGTTTAGGGAGTTTATAAGTCATACCACATACCATAGTTCCTATATCTATTTGTATCTGGTTAGAACACATTATCTGTCCATCTTCAGTCCCATTCCTAGTATTTAGTATATAGTTTTGCATGGTATGTGAGATTTTGCATATATCCCGTACACACAGGAAGTCGAAGAACAAAGAAACTACTTTGTGGTTTCTTGTATTTGTTTCCAACAGGACTAACAGCAGCTCCAGTGAAAGAACTGCATTCATTTATCATTCCATCTATCTTTTCATCCGTCTGTAATGTCGCTCTCAATACTGCCGGAATGGAAGCAGCTCCTCCTGGAACGAAAGAGACGAGAAGAAGAGGAGAGAGAGAAGAGAGAGCGAGAGGAAGAAGAGAGGCTGGCCAGAATGCCAGCTTGGAAACGACAGATCATTCAGCGTCGCAGGGCGAAGCAGGAAGATGGAGGAGAGAAGGACAGAGACAAAGTGAGAGAAGCAGAACGAGAGTTGGGACCCGAGACCGTGTCTATAGACCCCATTGTGAAAAATTATTTTATTTCTGCACAGAATGGTTTCACAAAAGAACAGCAGATGAAAGAAATGGAGAAAGGGAACAATGAAGGAAGGAGAGAGCAACTATGAGATGATGAGAAAAAGAGAAGTACAACGAGAGAGAAGACAACAGAGGGAAATGGAGGGAAACATTGAAAGAACACGAGAGAGAGAGAGAGAGAGATAATTGAGGGCATGAAGGAAAGAGAGGGTGATGCTGGAAGGAAAGTAGGAGAGAGAGATTGTGTCCTCTTCTCTCTTGTCTCTGTTATTTACACAAAGAACGCCGAAAACTTATTCATCATTGAGAACAGAAAGAACCAGATAGAGATGATAGAGAGGGAAGGAGAGAGAGAGAGAAACTGAGGAGGGAAAGAAGCAAGGGATAAGGATGGACCTGAAGGAGTTTCTGGGTGGTGGACAAAAAGTGCCTGAGATCTGTGTATCAGAGGTGCTGATCATCAAACCATCCATAAAAGAAGAGAGAATCAAGGAAGACAAAAAGCAAATGAATGAAGATGAAAAGAAAATGGCATTGGGAGTAATGGAAAGAGAGGGAGAGGAAACAGAAGCCAGTTGATTAGTAAATTTGGTGGGAATTGTAAACTTCCCTGCAGATCCAAAAGCAGTGACTGCTTCATCTCTATGGAACTGGAGGGAGATATGAGAAAGGACGAGAAAAAAAGGGAGGGATAGAAAAGATGGGTGTGGAACAAGAGGAACCATAAATGCAATTAGAGGAGTACCAAAATGTTCATTTACCTTCTCAGAGCAAGTTGGTAAGGAGAGAGGAGTGTTGGAGAGAAGTTGTTCTGATCGGAGGAGAAGAGAGATTGAGGGCGGGGCATATAAAGAGGAAAAGAGAGAAGAAGAGAGGAAAGAAATTGGGAATGAGGCAGTGAATAAGACAGACAGGAACTCTGAGATCTCCACTTTTAAAGGAGAGATGAATAGATTCAACGAACTGAACAAACAAAAAAGGATAATGAAGAAAGAGAAGTTGAGTAGAGAAACAGAAAATGAGATAGAGGAGATACAGAGAGAGAGAAATGACAGAAAACAGCAAACAAAGTTCCAAAATGAATCCATGAAGATTGATGAAACATGAACAGGCGGTGGCACCAGTGTTTCAGTCCATGGTAACGTTCTCAGGTGGAGAGATAGAACCACAGAACAACAGAGAGAAGCAAGGGGTGAGTATGACCTGGAATGAGGCATTACATCACAGAGGAGAGATACTCATCCCTAGACATGTCTTTTATGGGATCAGTGATCAGAACTCAAGAAAACATAGAGATGAAATAAGACGAGTGGAGAGAAGGTTTAGCTGGAAGGCTGGAAGACCTTTGACCAGAGTGGAGTCTCTAAGAAAAAGAACATGGCAAAAAGAGAGAGGAGGAACCGAGGGAGGAGATGAACAAGCAAGAGAGGCTGAGATGGAGAGCAGACAGGAAGTGGCCTCACCACAGTCTCTCAGTCAGTTTGACGTCACAAGGGAAGTAAGTAAAGCGGAACTTCCTGTATGTGTTCCTTCTTCTCTCTCAGTTAAGCGAGAGTCCTCTATTCTCACAGAGCAACATGACGGTGTGATACACGCACCAGAAAGAGAAAAAGAACGAGAGGAGGATCTGTTGGGGGTAGACTACATTCCTCCGTCTCAATCTTCATCCTATTCCAGTTCTCCATCTCCTCCTCTGAGCCACACTCAGCCTGTCATGAGTCGGATCTATAACCTGAAGCCTGTAACCCCCAGGGCCAATGTGTGTGTCACCGAGAGGAACTTGGACATCCAAGCACACAGTGGAGGAGTGATAAAGATCCGATCTGTGGGACAATTCACTCCTGGTCCTTCTAAAAACCAGACAGAAATATCTTCACTGCGATCGGTGCAGCGTAAAGTGGAGCAGCTTCCTCTGAACAAACAGGAAGTACGGAGACAAAACGATGGAGAGGCATCGCAGAAACAGAATGCGTGTGAGACATGTCCAGACCAAAACCTCGATATGCAAAAAAGCCAAACACACACCAGCTCAAAACCTTCCTCAGAACCGAGGGCACAGATTCAACTTCCACAAGTCAGCACTTCCACCACAAAGAGCATAAACGTGCAGATAGAGCCAACTGTCAGAACTTCATCTACTCCACTCTTCACCATCCGGAGCGCCTCTGGAGGCCCAAGAAAGAGAGGCACCACCATTACCATCACTCCCAGGAAATTAGGTGCCTCAGGGACACCTGTGTCTTCTGTCACAACTCCTACAGTGCCTTCATCATCGGTCACAACTCGTAAAGCACCAAGTAACACGCCAGAGCTGCACAAGAAACGATATCCAACTGCAGAGGAGATTGAAGTGATTGGTGGTTATCAAAACCTGGAGAGATCCTGCTTGGTGAAGAACCGAGGATCTCCAAAAATGGTGAGCATAGATGCAACAGCTGAAAGACATCGCCACAGTATGAGTTACTGAGTAATCCTGAGGTATGCCGTTTCTCAGACAGTAAATACGTCAGACATTGAATAAATAAGTATGATAACGTAAATAACGTTAAAGGCTCTGCGTTCCTGATCAGAAGGTTGTGGGTTCAAGCCCCAGCACTGCCAAGTGTCCACTGTTGGGCCCTTGAGCAAGGCCCTTAACTCTCTCTTCTTCAGGGGTGCTGTATCATGGCAGACCCTGTGCTCTGACCCTCAGCTTCCTAACAAGCTGGGATATGCAAAGAAAATAATTTCACTGTACTGTAATAATAATAATAATAAGTCTTTATTTTATAAAGCGCCTTTAAAAGTAGCTTCTCAAAGCGCTGATGTATATGTGACAATAAAGGCTTCATTGCTTTAGTGGGATTAGCAGAGAGCGGCAGTGGCATTGAACATTTTGACCATTTGAATTTGACATATGCAAAAATAATAAATGTGTCTTGAAGTCCTCAAAAGCAGCAGCTGATTTACTGACCAACTGGGACACAGCACATAGAAGAAGAGATATAAAATGTTCTTATTGGTAAATTGCTTTTATTAAATCAACATAAGGATTATTAAATGAAATGTAACAGAGGATTTTGAAATAAGATATTAATTTATAATCACATATTAAATTGAAATTATTAAATGGAAAGTGGAAATAGCTTAATATTTTATCATCCATCCATCCGTCTTCAACCGCTTATCGCGGGGATATTTTATCATTTCAGCTTAATATAATACATTAAGATATTCTGTTTAGATAAGTCAAAATAATGAGAAAAATAAGATATGACATAAAAAAATAATGAGATATGTCAAAAATATTAAGATAATACATTAATTCATTTAGCAGACGCTTTTATCCAAAGCGACTTACAAATGAGACACACTCACACACCAATGGTAGCAGAGCTGCATGCAAGGTGCTAGCTTGCCATTGGGGGCAACTTAGGGTTCAGTGTCTGTCCAAGGACACTTCGGCATGGGATCACCCGGGCCGGGATTCCAACCACCAACCCTACGATTAGTGGATTAGTGGACACCCCGCTCTACCCACTGAGACACAGCCGCCCTCTGTGTAATAATATCATGAAGTAAAGAGTTATTGAGTCTAAATGATGAAATATTGTGCTATAATAATGATGAAATATTAACTTGAAAGGATTAGATACCCTGAAATAGCTACATATTAACTCAACAGAATGAGATATTAAGTCTACATAAGAAGCTAAGTTGAAATAATGAGATATTAAAGTTGGAAGAATGAAAGTGCAGTGCAGTTCTTCCATAAAACATTTGTTTTTAACTGTGTGTTTTATTCACACGGGGACACTGTATGACCCTTCACCTGTACTGGTCTCCTAACTAACACCTGGTGATGACTCATTGAGTATGAGCCTTAATGCATATCTGGTGTTTTCGCTGGATTTAGATATGGTGCTGTTCAAGTGTTTATGAGAGAATTCGACATGCACAGGACCTTTTTCTCTAACAGCTCAGAGTCTCTGAGTGATGCAGTGTTGATGTTTCTCACTGTAATGGAACTCATGCTATATTGGTTAGTGGTTGATGTTAAGTGTAATTACACTTTAATAATAACCGAGCTTGGCATGACGACAGCAGCAGCTACACACCTGAGGGAAATGTTGATGTTTCTGATGGATCTGTTTTGTTTCCATTGCCCGTATCCATATTTCCCAGTTAATCCCTAAAACACTTAAAAGGCAAGTGTGTTTGATTAGCCATATTAAAGGCAGAAATACCTGAGTTTTATTTGAGCGTAAACAAATTATACAGTGTTTTCACAAACGCTCCAGCAACTTGCACCAGATGAAAAGACATTCCAACATAAAGCTAGGTGTAAACTCCGTGCTAAACCATACGTTATGAGGAGATTAAAGCAGCATGGTAGAGAATATTGGCCAGATGCAGATACTTCAGGTAGATCTTTGTCACCCAGAATGATTTTTCACTATCACCATCCAATCAGAACAGTGGTCACCAGCATTTTTACGCTTCCCTCCACTAGGTATTCCACTTTGAGGTTGTCCGTCTGTCCATCCGAGATTCTTGTTAGTGACATCTCAAGAACCAGTATATGAATGTTTGACCAGTATCCCAGAACTCCATTTCCTCGACCACTGAGTTACACTATTGCCAAAAGTATGTGGACACCTGACTATTACACCCATAAGTGTCCATTTCAAAACCACTGGCATTAACATGGAGTTGTTCTCCTTTGACAATTATAATGCACTCCAGTCTTCTGGGAAGGCATTCATAGATTTTGGAGTGTGACTATGGGGACTTGTGGTCATTCAGCTACAAGAGCATTAGTGAGGTCTTAGGCACTGATGGATACCAGTTCGTCCTAAAGGTGTTTAGTGGGGTTGAGGTCAGGGTTCTGTGTAGGCCAGAGGTGTCCAATCTTATCCGGAAAGGGCAGGTGTGGGTGCAAGTTTTCATTCCAACAGAGCAGGAGCCACACCTGAATCCACCTGTTTAATCAGGTGATCATGGCTTTCAATAGACTCAGGTGTGGCTTCTGCTTGGTTGGAATGAAAACCTGCACCACACCGGCCCTTCCCCGATAAGATTGGACACCCCTGATGTAGGCCTCTTGAGTTCTTCCCTTCCAACCTTGGCAAACCATTCATGGAGCTTGTTTTGTGCACAGGGACATTGCCATGCTGGAACAGGTTTGGGCCTCGTAGTTCCAGTGAAAGGAAATTATTATTCTACAGCATACCGAGACATTCTATACAACTGAGTGCTTCCAACTTTGTGTTAGTTTGGGCAGGAACTAGATATGGGAGTGATAGTCAGGGGTGCACAATGGTATGGATTTCATGGACAATGTTTCCAGAGTGAGAAATATGAAGGGACGTGGAGATTATAACAAACACAGCAAAATACATTCCAGTGGAGCCTAAAAACTGTTCTACAACATGCAGTCATGCATGACTATGCCATATATAGACAAGTTACACAAACTGTATGGGGTTATTGACGTTAAAGTTGGTGTAATGAGTGTGTGTGCGCATGTGTGTATGAACAGAAAGGTTAAAAACTTTCTCTCAACTCTTATTTCTCCTTGCATACACTGTTCAACATTGACACACACCAAGTAAAACATCGCCTTTTTAATACTATCACAACACACTTTGTTTATCTGCTGTCCATGAAACTTTACTGCAATTTATTCTACATCTACATTATTACTAATAAATACACTACTGTCACTCCCTGCATTATTGTTCATGTATATTTCATTTATATTGTAAGATTGGGCAAATAAACAGAGAATCACACTAGGAGAACCCACTGATTGGCAATTCACCCAACACACAGTAAAGCTCATGAGCTATAAATATACACTAAAGAGTAATAATGAGCATCTGGTGAAAATAGTTCATTAGAACAGGAAACATTGACCATATAGGCAATGTAGAGAGGTGAAAAAAAGACTCTGAGTGAAGGTTAAACGGGTAAAAAATAAAGACAGATTCCATACTACAGTCATGGGAAAAAAATAAGTATATCCCATATATACTGTTTAAATATATATATATATATATATATATATATATATATATATATATATATATATATATATATATATAGCTCAAAAAAATAAAGGGAACACATAAACAGAACAATGTAACTCCAAGTGTTCCCTTTATTTTATTGAGCAGTATATATACATTGTTGTCCACTAATCCACTAATCGTAGGGTTGGTGGTTCAATTCCCGGCCCGGGTGACGCCACATGCCGAAGTCTCCTTGGGCAAGACACTGAACCCTAAGTTTCCCCCGATGGCAAGTTGCATGGTAGCTCTGCTAATATTGGTGTGCGTGTGTGTGTGTGTGTGTGTGTGTGTGTGTGTGTGTGAGTGAATTTGTGAATGAGACACAGTGTAAAGCGCTTTGGATAAAAGCGCTATAGAAGTGCTCCATTTACCATTTAAAGTTAATACACTCTCAAATGACGCATAAAATTGACATTTTGCAGTAATTGTCACAATTTAAATGAACAAAACAATCAGATCAGTCACACCTCTACATTTATCACACCTTTAAATCCATAAAATTAGAATCAGGTGTTGACGATTGGGTATCAGTGATCAGAACCTGCTTTGGGAGTGCAGGTGGAACCGGTCTTTTTATAAATGGTAAAAGGACTACACTTAAATAGCGCTATCATCATGCCAAGCTCTAAGGAGTTCTCTAAAATGGTTGTGGATGCCTATGAGTCTGGTGAGGGATTTACAAAGATCTCCAAATTATTTGAAACACATCATAGTACTGTAAGGAAAATCATCTAGAAATGGCTAGAATTTCAAACAACTGCCAATTAGTCCAGGACCGGCCATCCAGGCAAATTCAGCCCAAGAGCAGACCATGTGATCCCAAAATAAGTCTCTAAGAACCCCAAGATTTCATCACAGGATCGGCTTGTAAGTCTTGCAGCTGTTGGTGTGAAAGTGCATGCTTCTCAATCAGAAAGAGATTGCACAAGTTTGACCTGCGTGGGAGGCGTGTCAGGAAAAAGCCTTTGCAAGACTACAGTTTGCTGATGAGCATACAGGGAAAGACCAGACCTTTTGGAATAATGTTACCTGGACAGACGAATCAGAGAGACAGTGGTTTGGTCGCAGTAACAGCAGACATGTTTGGCACTGACCAAAGACAGCTTTTCAGGAGAAGCACCTCATACCAACTGTGAAGCACGGTTGTGGAACTGTTATGGTTTGGGGTTCATTCACTGCCTCAGGGACTGGACAGCTTGCATTCATTTATTCAACTATGAATTCTGCATCTTATCAAATATTGCTTGACCATAATCTTAAAGTTGAAGTTGAACTGAAAGTGGATCTTTCAACAGGAAAATGATCCTAAGCACAATCGCAAATCCACCAGTGAATGGCTGAAAAAGAAGAAATGGAGGGTTATGTTATGGTCTAGCTAAAGCCTGGATTTGAATCCAATTGAAATGTTGTGGGAGGATGTGAAACAGGCAGAACATGCAAAAAACCCTCAAACCCTCAAACCCTCGAACTGAAAGAATATTGCATGGTAGAGTGGTCAAAACGTCCAGCAAGCCTGGTGAACAATTATGTAAAACACCTACAAGAAGGAAGTTATTTCTGCTAAATGGGGCAATACTAGCTTCGGATGCTAAGGGTGTACTTACATTTCCCACAGAAGAAGATCATATCTATTGATATTTCTGTTTAATAAATGATTGAAAAAGCTAATTTTCCTTCAAGGAAATCAGCTTCATTAATCTGCGCTGTGTCAAATATGACAAAATGTTTGCTTGTCCAAATATGTCAAAATAGCCAACAACTTCCATGGGGTGTAGTTATTTTTTTCACATCACTGTATATACCAACACTTTTACACACTTCGCATCTATTCACACAGCTTGTTTGCATGAAACCTCGTGTTAGAAGTTAACATTAACATAAACATTAAGGTTTGTCATGTGTGAATATGAATTAGCACAGAAGCGATTAATGGTGCTCATGTGAATGTGATGTGAATGTTTCATTTGAATCGGTGTTGAGGATAGTGTTAGCACAAACCAACAGTATTCACAACAACCTTGTTACAGTGAAGGTTTATTCTCAGCTACAGCAGTGGTGTTGTGAAAATAAGACCTCTAATTGACAATAAGACGTGGAGAAGAGGCGAAGAGGAGAAGAGGCGATAAATACTTAAATGAGTCCAGGGAAAATTAGGAAGAGATAAATCCATTTCCAGGAAACAAACCAATAACAAGATAGCGGGAGAAACAGGACCACATGGCAACTGTACCAATCAAAATATATGTAGAAATATAAAAGTTATATAAGCTGAAGTATATTCTGTGTAGACACTTGATAAAGTGTTTGTGTTGCACTGCTGCCACATGATTGACTGATTTATAATTGCATGAACAAGCAAGGGGACAGGTGTTCCTAATAAAGTGGACATTGAGTGTAATCTTTTAATATACTGCATACTGTTCTATACTTATATACTGTACTTCAAAATAGTGACCATCACGTTCTTGAGCTCTTTTTTTGCTTTCTCTTTGCCTTCTTGTTTTTTGTTGATTTTTTTATCCTCGAGTAACTTTATCACACGCACACACACACACACACACACACACACACACACACAATGCAGTATCTACTTCCTCTTTAACACTGCCTCACTTCCTGTTCTGTGCAACACTACAAACAACACCACAGCGAAGCCAGGTCAGCTGACAGCACTGAGGTTTTAATTTCAATAAACAATAAATAAATGAACACTCACAGCCACGCCCATCTGTCTCACTTTCAGGCACACGCACCAGTATCATCAATGACCATCTGACTCATACATGCACAACTGTCTCATTCTAATACAAGTCCACCTGTCTCACACACAGCCATGCCCACCAGTCTCACACACAGCCATGCCAACCTGTTTCACACACAGTCATGCCAACCTGTCTCACACACCACCATGCCAACCTGTTTCACACACAGTCATGCCAACCTGTCTCACACACCACCATGCCCACCTGTCTCACACACCACCATGCAAACCTGTCTCACACACAGTCATTCCAACCTGTCTCACACACGGTCATGCCCACCTGTCTCACACACCACCATGCCAACCTGTTTCACACACCGTCATGCCAACCTGTCTCACACACCGCCATGCCAACCTGTTTCACACACAGTCATGCCCACCTGTCTCACACACAACATGCCCACCTGTCTCACACACCGCCATGCCAACCTGTTTCACACACTGCCATGCCCACCTGTCTCACACACAGTCATGCCAACCTGTCTCACACACCACCATACCAACCTGTCTCACACACAGTCATGCCAACCTGTCTCACACACACCCATGCCAACCTGTCTCACACACCACCATGCCCACCTGTCTCACACACCACCATGCCCACCTGTTTCACACATAGTCATGCCATCCTGTCTCACACACCACCATGCCAACCTGTTTCACACACTGTCATGCCCAACTGTCTCACACACAGTCATGCCAACCTGTCTCACACACTGCCATGCCCACCTGTCTCACACACAGTCATGCCAACCTGTCTCACACACCACCATGCCAACCTGTTTCACACATAGTCATGCCATCCTGTCTCACACACCACCATGCCAACCTGTTTCACACACAGTCATGCCAACCTGTCTCACACACCT
>JAFFST010041645.1:19230-22442 GCA_022414735.1 Noturus placidus | reverse complement strand
AACCCAGGGCCTGGCAGTGCTGGGACTTGAACCCCTGACTTTCCAATCAGAACCCAGAGCCTGGCAGTGCTGAGGCTTGAACCTGACTTTCTGATCGTAACCCAGAGCCTAGCAGTGCTGGGACTTGAACCCCTGACTTTCCGATCAGAAACCAGAGCCTGGCAGTGCTGGGACTTGAACCCCTGACTTTCTGATCGTAACCCAGAGCCTGGCAGTGCTGAGGCTTGAACCGCTGACTTTCCAATCAGAACCCAGAGCCTGGCAGTGCTGAGGCTTGAACGTGACTTTCTGATCGTAACCCAGGGCCTGGCAGTGCTGGGACTTGAACCCCTGACTTTCCAATCAGAACCCAGAGCCTGGCAGTGCTGAGGCTTGAACCCCTGACTTTCCGATCAGAACCAAGAGCCTGGCAGTGCTGGGACTTGAACCCCTGAATTTCCGATCAGAACCTAGAGCCTGGCAGTGCTGGGGCTTGATCCCCCGACCTTCTGATCAAGCCACCACTGCCCCATTGTTGGTTCTTGAGAAGGCTTAAAGATCGTAACTTGCTTCTTTTCAGTAACATATTTCAGGTTTCTACCACAGCGTTGTAGAATTCTTGATTCTGATTGGTCAGGACGTGTTGATCCGTTTTCTCTAGCAGTAGTTCTGACTACAAAAAAAGTCCCAAAAAAATTCCCTCAAAATATCATTTCCAGCACGGCATGTCACATCATAATGTTATGTTCATCATAAGTGCATAAAACTGCCCTCGGGATCTTACCGCCTTCTGTGTCAGAACAAACACTGTGGCTGAACGGAAAGGATATTAAATATGAATCAAGAGTGTTTGCAATCCCTCATCTCTCTCTCTCTCTCTCTCTCTCTCTCTCTCTCTCTCTTTATCTCGCTTTATCTCTCTCTATCAAACAGGTGTTGTAGTTTGGTGATAAGAGCCCAAACTTGGCTACTGTCGTGTTTTTCGTCAGAAGCCGATGCGCCTCTGAATCTACAGTGCTGAATAATACATGTGTCACGGTAATGTGTCTCTAGAGAGGGACAGACAGTGAGAGAGGAAAGAGACAGAGTGTGCGTGCGTGTAACAGAGAGAGAGAGAGAGAGATTAATGGACGTCTCATTCGTTTTTGACGTTCTGATCTTTTGGCCCATGCTGCTTATTGGCTTTTCAGATCACACTTACGTATTCCGTTTAACGAGACAGAAAGAGATGGAGGGGTGGAGAGAAAAAGAGAGAGACAGAGAGAGTGTCCTGTCACTTTCTTGGTGTGTGTGTGTGTGTGTGCGTGTGTGCGTCACCCTCGTGTGGCATTGCGGCTCTGTCATCTCATGCCCCGAGGGCCCGTCGGTCGGCGCACGCCACAGCGCGCCGATATTAAAGCGACGAGAGACAACTTTTAAAAAGAGTTGTGCGTTTGAAAGAGTTGTGCAGGTTCTATACGAACATCTGGACGGCGAGCCGAGAGGAAGCCGCAGTGTTACTGCTGATGAAAGTTTCATAAACTACTGAACTAATAGAGCAGCAGGTAATGCAAACATACACGCCGACACACACACACACACACATTATTATTATTATTATTATTATTATTATTATTATTATTATTCTGCCCAGCTTGTCTATGGTAGCCCATAGAACCATGTGGTAAAAAGTTCTGACATTTGGTACACAGCTTCAAGACACATTCAGCTACATATCCACCAAATCTGGTCCCAAAGTTCCCAAAGCTCTAGCGCCACCAACAGGCCAAAATTTGGCCAAATTTCAAAGTACACCTACGCCCGTAGCTATTAAACCATATGGATGAACTTTCAATGCCAGGTATCCTTAGATTCCTTGGAGTTCAATGGATCAATGACATCAATTTCCACCTAATACGAATTATAGTCATCTTGGGTTTTGTCCTACAAATGTTGTCCAAATTGTCACGAAATTTGGCTCATAACATCTTCGGACCAATCAGGACAAAACTTGAATGAACGGTTCAATTGAATCGAATGGAATTTTGTTTTCCAAACCGTTTGCTTGTAACAAGCCAACAAATCTGCCGATCATGTCGCCAATCAGGAAGTGATGCTGTGTCTCATTAACGACGTTTGTCTACGTGTCTTCAGGACTACGACCCGACACTGCACAACAAATTTCGTGACACCTAGAGGTCAAAGGTTATTTAGAAAATGCTTGGATCGAATCTTGAATCGGTGGTTTCGCTACTCTTCGTACATTTACATTTACATTTATTCATTTAGCAGACGCTTTTATCCAAAGCGACTTACAAATGAGACACACTCACACACCAATGGGAGCAGAGCTGCATGCAAGGTGCTAGCTTGCCATCGGGGGCAACTTAGGGTTCAGTGTCTTGCCCAAGGACACTTCGGCATGGGATCACCCGGGCCGGGATTCGAACACCCAACCCTACGATTAGTGGATTAGTGGACAACCCGCTCTACCCACTGAGCCACAGCCACCCACACGTACAAAATAAACCCAAGACCCATTCCATTTGGATCATCTTAAAACCTGTCGTATTGTCTTAATTCTGCATCCAGCTTTCATTTCTAATTGAGTTTCCTGTTTCCTATTAATGAAGTAAGAAAGAAAACACTCTTTGTGCTGCGCTGCTCTACAAAATGAATCAACAAACAGTCTAGTGTGTCTCCCAAAGCTGATTATTATTATTCTCTTAAACCACGGCCGATTACTGTTTGTGTAACGCAGAGAAAATTCCCTGCTAGTACACACACACACACACACACACACACACACACACCCACACACAGTGTCAGAGTAAAGTATGTGTGAGTAAGACTGACAGTGACCCCTCTATTTCCCCTGTGCACTCACACACACACACACACACACACACACACACACACACACACACACACACACACACTGTAACCTGCCCCAGGACGTGACCCCTGCGTCCCTGGCCTGTGGAACACAGGAATAAAGGCAGAGGCAAGAACGGATGACAGAAGAAGTCTTCCAAGGAGTTCATGTTACCGCCTGCCTGTCATAACAACAAGGAGCTTCAGTTACTGCTCCCCTGCAGTTCCTTCCTCTTTTGTCTTGAGTTCTATCACCCCCTCAACACACACACACACACACACACACACACACAAAAACACCTCCCCCGGAGAGATAGCTGAACACAACAGTCTCCTCTGAACCAACACCGGCGTCTGGTTTCATTGTAGCATCGTCATCG
>JAFFST010041645.1:9230-16730 GCA_022414735.1 Noturus placidus | reverse complement strand
ATCCATCCATCCATCCATCCATCCAACTATGCAATCAACCAACAAACCATCCATCCATCCAACGAACCATCCAACCAACCATCTATCAATCCAACCATCCATCATACCAACCATCCATCCATCGTTCCATCAAACCAACCATGCAATCAACCAACAATCCATCCATCCAACCAACCATCCGACCATCCATCCAACCAACCATCCATTCAACTATCCATCCAATTACACCTCCATCCAACCATCCAACCAAACAACCAACTATCCAACCATCCATCCATCCGACCAACCAACCAACCATCCAACCAACCAACCAACCAACCACACATCCATCCAACCATCCATCCATCCATCCATCCATCCAACCATCCATCCATCCAACCATCCAAGCAAAAAACCATCCAACCAACCATCCATCCACCCATCCATCCAACCAACCAACCAACCAACCACACATCCATCCAACCATCCATCCATCCATCCAACCATCCATCCATCCAACCATCCACCCATCCAACCAAAAAACCATCCAACCAACCATCCATCCACCCATCCATCCAACCAACCATCCATCCAACCAACTATGCAATCAACCAACCATCCATACAACCACACCTGCATCCAACCATCCAACCAAACAACCAATCATCCAATCAAACAACCAATCATCCATCCAACCAACCAACCATCCATCCAACCATCCAACCAACCACACATCCATCCAACCACACATCCATCCAACCATCCATCCCACCACACATCTAACCAACCATCCATCCCACCACACATCCAACCAACCATCCAACCATCCAACCAACCAACCAACCATCCAACCAACCACACATCCATCCAACCATCCAAACAACCAACAAATCAGCCATCCAACCACATATCCAACCAACCATCCAACCATCCAACCATACATCCAACCAACCAACCAACCAACCAACCACACATCCATCCAACCACACATCCAACCACTCATCCAACCATCCAACCAACAATCCAACCATCCAATCAACCACACATCCATCCAACCACACATCCATCCAACCATCCAACCAACCAACAAACCACACATCCAAACAACCATCCATCCATCCATCCATCCATCCAACCAATCAAACAACCAACCATCCAACCATCCACCCATCCACCCATCCAACCACCCAACCAACCATTCATCCATCCATCCATCCATCCATCCAACCAACCATCCACCCATCCATCCATCCAACCACCCAACCAACCATCCATCCATCCAACCAATCAAACAACCAACCATCCATCCATAGATCCAACCAATCATCCAACCAACCTTTCATCCATCCATCCAACCAACCAACTATCCATCCAACCAATCAAACAGCCAACCCTCCATCCACCCATCCATCCATCCAACCATCCAACCAATCAAACAACCAACCATCCAACCATCCATCCATAGATCCAACCATTCATCCAACCAACCAATCATCCATCCATCCATCCATCCATCCATCCATCCATCCAACCAACCAACAAACCAACTATTCATCCAACCAACCAACCAACCATCCAACCAATCATACAACCATCCATACAACCAACTGACCATCCATTCAGCCAACCAACTAACCAGTCGACCAACCAACCGAGAGAGAAAGAGAGAGAGAGAGAGAGAGAGAGAGAGAGAGAGAACAAGTGTCTTGTAAATGTACTTATACAGCGTTTGTTTAATATACTGGAAGACTGTTCAGTTCCGTAGTGACAAACCACTCCAAGTTGACAATAATTCGGTGGTAAAGAAAAAATTTTTGGGTCAAAACGTAATTTATTTTTAAAACTGTATTTTACTTAATATTGTTTTTTTTAACATAATTGTATTGGCATCAGTACTGTAATGTAGTGTGTTACATTACTGTGTTATCAGAAAAAGTCATTAGATTAGAGTAACTCTGTTAGTGAGTGAATTAACAAGTCAGTGAACAAATTATTACATCAGTGGGTCTGTGAGTGCATTAATGAGGCAGTGAGTGAGTTAGTAAGTCAGTGAATGATTCAGTAAACGAGTTAATAAGTTAGTGCGGAGGTCTTCAACAGGGGGTCCGTGACCCCGAGGGGGTCTGTGGAGGTACTGCATGGGGGTCGCGAATGTTTTGGTACCAGTTGGACATAACACAA
Organism: Noturus placidus; assembly: GCA_022414735.1. NCBI lineage: Eukaryota > Metazoa > Chordata > Actinopteri > Siluriformes > Ictaluridae > Noturus > Noturus placidus. Next base: position 14,570 of record JAFFST010041645.1, on the reverse strand, counting down.
TTTCATACAATATATATAATTAGGGGGTCCCCGCTCCATCTCGCCATCAGTTTGGGGATCCTTGTGCTGGAAAACGTTGAAGACCCCTGAGTTAGTGAATGAGTTTTGGAAAGTAATGAGTCAGTGAGTCAAGTCGTGCCTGAGTCCGCAAATGAGTTAATGACTCAAAGAACAGATTAGTGAGTGAGTAATTAGTGATTGTCAGTGAGTTATTAAATGAATGAGTGAGTTAATGAGTCAGTAAATTACTTTGACTCTGTGAGTGAATCAGTAAGTGGGTTATTGAGTCAGTGAATAAGAGTGAGTTAATGAGTGAGTGAAGTCAGTAAGTGGCTACATGAGTCCGTGAGTGAGTCAGTAATCAAGTTTTAGTTTTTTTATTGTGAGTGAGTTTTAGTTTTAGTGAGCCAGTGTTTGAGTTACTGAGTAAGTTAGTGAGTGAATCAGAACTGTGCGTCTTTTCCAATTGTTTAAGAGCTGAACAATCATGTAAGCACATGTTGGAGTTTCATAACTCCTAATGACACAGTACAAAGTTAATGAGTCATTGAGTGAGTGACTGAGTGAATGAGTGTCTGACTGACTGACTGACTGAGATAGTGAGTGACTGAGTGAGTGACTGAGTAAAATAGTAAGTGACTGACTGAGTGAGTGAATGAGTGAGTGAGTGAGTGAGTGAGTTGATGAATGAGTGAGCTGGTGACTGAGTGAGTGAATGAGCAAGTGATTGAGATAGTGAGTAAATGAGTGAGTGGGTGAGTGACTAATTGAGTGAATGAATGAGTGAGTGAATAAGTGAGCCAGTGACTTAGTAAGTGACTGTGTTGGTGAATGAGTGACTCAGTGAGTGAGTCAGATATTGAGTGAGTGAGTGGCTAACTGACTGACTGACTGAGATAGTGAGTGACTGAGTGAGATAGTGAGTGAATGAGCGAGTAAGTGAGATAGTGAGTGAATGAGCAAGTAAGTGAGATAGTGAGTGAATGAGTGACTGACTGATGCAGTGAGTGATTGAGTGAATGAGTGACTGAGTGAATCAGTGACTGACTGAGATAGTGAGTGAATGAGTGACTGAGTGAATGAGTGACTGAGTGACTGAGTGAATGAGTGAATGAGTGACTGACTGAATGAGTGAGTGAGTGATTTTGTGAGTGAGTGAGCTGGTGAGTGAGTGAGTGAGTGAATAAGTGAGTGAGTGAGAGAATGAGTGACTGAGTGAGTGAGTGAATAAGTGAGTGAGAGAGTGAGTGAATGAGTGACTGACTGAGATAGTGAGTGACTGAGTGAGTGAGTGATTTGGAGAATGAGTGAATGCGTGACTGACTGAGATAGTGAGTGACTGAGTGAGTGAGTGATTTGGTGAATGAGTGAGTGGGTGAGTGAATGACTGAGTGGGTGAGATAGTGAGTGAATGAGTGACTGAGTGAATAAGTGACCCAGTGACTGAGTGAGTGAGTTGGTGAGTGAGTGAATGAGTGACTGAGTGAATGAGTGACTGAGTGAATGAGTGACTGACTAGATAGTGAGTGAATGAGTGACTGAGTGAATGAGTGAATGAGTGACTGAGTGAATGAGTGACTGAGTGAATGAGTGAATGAGTGAATGAGTGAATGAGTGATTTTGTGAGTGAGTGAGCTGGTGAGTGAGTGAGTGAATAAGTGAGTGAGTGAGAGAATGAGTGACTGAGTGAGTGAGTGAATAAGTGTGTGTGTGAGTGAGATAGTGAGTGAATGAGTGACTGACTGAGATAGTGAGTGACTGAGTGAGTGAGTGATTTGGTGAATGAGTGAGTGACTGACTGACTGACTGAGATAGTGAGTGACTGAGTGAGATAGTGAGTGAATGAGCGAGTAAGTGAGATAGTGAGTGAATGAGCAAGTAAGTGAGATAGTGAGTGAATGAGTGACTGACTGATGCAGTGAGTGATTGAGTGAATGAGTGACTGAGTGAATCAGTGACTGACTGAGATAGTGAGTGAATGAGTGACTGAGTGAATGAGTGACTGAGTGACTGAGTGAATGAGTGAATGAGTGACTGACTGAATGAGTGAGTGAGTGATTTTGTGAGTGAGTGAGCTGGTGAGTGAGTGAGTGAGTGAGTGAATAAGTGAGTGAGTGAGAGAATGAGTGACTGGGTGAGTGAGTGAATAAGTGAGTGAGAGAGTGAGTGAATGAGTGACTGACTGAGATAGTGAGTGACTGAGTGAGTGAGTGATTTGGTGAATGAGTGAATGCGTGACTGACTGAGATAGTGAGTGACTGAGTGAGTGAGTGATTTGGTGAATGAGTGAGTGGGTGAGTGAATGACTGAGTGGGTGAGATAGTGAGTGAATGAGTGACTGAGTGAATAAGTGACCCAGTGACTGAGTGAGTGAGTTGGTGAGTGAGTGAATGAGTGACTGAGTGAATGAGTGACTGAGTGAATGAGTGACTGACTAGATAGTGAGTGAATGAGTGACTGAGTGAATGAGTGAATGAGTGACTGAGTGAATGAGTGACTGAGTGAATGAGTGAATGAGTGAATGAGTGAATGAGTGAATGAGTGACTGAGTGACTGAGTGATTTTGTGAGTGAGTGAGCTGGTGAGTGAGTGAGTGAGTGAATAAGTGAGTGAGTGAGAAAATGAGTGACTGAGTGAGTGAGTGAATAAGTGTGTGTGTGAGTGAGATAGTGAGTGAATGAGTGACTGACTGAGATAGTGAGTGACTGAGTGAGTGAGTGATTTGGTGAATGAGTGAGTGAGTGAGTGAATGACTGAGTGGGTGAAATAGTGAGTGAATGGGTGACTGAGTTTGTGAGTGAATGAGTGAGTGACCGACTGAGTGAATGAGTGACTGAGTGAATAAGTGAGCCAGTGACTGAGTGAGTGAGTTGGTGAGTGAGTGAATGAGTGAGTGAGTGAATAAGTGAGCGAATGGATGAGTGAGTGAGTGAGTGAGTGTCTGAGTGAATGGATGAGTGAGTGAGTGAGTGAGTGAGTGAGTGTCTGAGTGAATGGATGACTGAGTGAGTGAGTGTCTGAGTGAATGGATGAGTGAGTGAGTGTCTGAGTGAATGGATGAGTGAGTAAGTGAGTGAGTGTCTGAGTGAATGGATGAGTGAGTGAGTGAGTGAGTGAGTGTCTGAGTGAGTGAGTGAGTGTCTGAGTGAATGGATGAGTGAGTGAGTGAGTGAGTGTCTGAGTGAATGAATGGATGAGTGAGTGAGTGTCTGAGTGAATGGCTGAGTGAGTGAGTGAGTGTCTGAGTGAATGGATGAGTGAGTGAGTGTCTGAGTGAATGGATGAGTGAGTGAGTGAGTTTCTGAGTGAATGGATGAGTGAGTGAGTGAGTGAGTGAGTGTCTGAGTGAATGGATGAGTGAGTGAGTGAGTGTCTGAGTGAATGGATGACTGAGTTAATGAATGTCTGAGTAAATGGATGAGTGAGTGAGTGAGTGTCTGAGTGAATGGATGGATGAGTGAGTGAGTGTCTGAGTGAATGGATGAGTGAATGAGTGAGTGTCTGAGTGAATGGATGAGTGAGTGAGTGAATGTCTGACTGAATGGATGAGTGAGTGAGTGAGTGAATGTCTGAGTGAATGGATGAGTGAGTGAGTGAGTGAGTGTCTGAGTGAATGGATGAGTGAGTGAGTGAGTGTCTGAGTGAATAGATGAGTGAGTGAGTGAATGTCTGAGTGAATGAGTGTCTGAGTGAATGGATGAGTGACTGAGTGAGTGTCTGAGTGAATGGATGAGTGAGTGAGTGAATGAGTGTCTGAGTGAATGGATGAGTGAGTGAGTGAGTGAGTGAGTGTCTGAGTGAATGGATGAGTGAGTGAGTGAATGTCTGAGTGAATGGATGAGTGAGTGAGTGAATGTCTGAGTGAATGGATGAGTGAGTGAGTGAATGTGTGAGTGAATGGATGAGTGAGTGAGTGAATGTGTGAGTGAATGGATGAGTGAGTGAGTGAATGTCTGAGTGAATGGATGAGTGAGTGAGTGAGTGAGTGTCTGAGTGAATGGATGACTGAGTTAGTGAATGTCTGAGTGAATGGATGAGTGAGTGAGTGTCTGAGTGAATGGATGAGTGAGTGAGTGTCTGAGTGAATGGATGAGTGAGTGAGTGAGTGAGTGAGTGTCTGAGTGAATGGATGAGTGAGTGAGTGTCTGAGTGAATGGATGACTGAGTTAGTGAATGTCTGAGTGAATGGATGAGTGAGTGAGTGAGTGAGTGAATGTGTGAGTGAATGGATGAGTGAGTGAGTGAATGTCTGAGTGAATGGATGAGTGAGTGAGTGAGTGAGTGTCTGAGTGAATGGATGACTGAGTTAGTGAATGTCTGAGTGAATGGATGAGTGAGTGAGTGAGTGTCTGAGTGAATGGATGAGTGAGTGAGTGTCTGAGTGAATGGATGAGTGAGTGAGTGTCTGAGTGAATGGATGACTGAGTGAGTGAATGTCTGAGTGAATGGATGAGTGAGTGAGTGAATGTCTGAGTGAATGGATGAGTGAGTGAGTGAGTGAGTGTCTGAGTGAATGGATGAGTGAGTGAACCTGAACCATCTGTGCTTTACTACCATTTTCAACACCAAACCATTATGTACACAGATGTAGGAGTTTCACAGCTCACAGTAAAAATCTGACATGGAGGATTTTCCATCAGAACACTTCTTCACCATCCACCATGCAGCTAACCTCCACACAGAGATACTGGTTTCTCTCAAGTGCAAAACAGCCGCTGCATGATGACTGACATGACGAGATGAAATGAAAAGAAGGCATGAAGACACTTAGCGTGTGTTTCAGATGAACAAAGGTCAAACAGCGTCTAAGTGAATGACTGAGTAAGAGTGTGTGTTATGGTTGTTATTGACGAAGTCGTATGAACAGTGCTGAACCATGTTGGATATGTATTTGGGGAAATAAACCATGTTTGTCGTGTTAATCTGACACCGAACACTGCAATAAGAATACATTGGAATGTGTAAACGGTGGTGAGAGTGTTTTATTTCGCCGAGCTCAAGCTAATTAGCAAACTTAATCAAACAAGCATCATGTGACTGATGTCGTGTTTGTAATCAAGTTTCATTATGATTTCAAATTCAGATCTTTGCTATGTTGACATTTCTGAAGCTTTGCCTCCTCTCACCTGATCAGAAGGAGGTGTTTGTGTAAAGCTGAGATCTGCGGAACTTCTGCGAGCCAGATTTCACCTCGGAAGTGGATCAGAAAACTAGTGAACGAGTGGAAACCGGTGAGAGAAAAAGAGAGATGGTGTGTGTGTGTGTGTGTGTGTGTGTGTGTGTGTATGGGGGGGATTGCCAAAGAAGAGTGCAGAGAGACCCTGTGGCAAGGTTATCTAG
>JAFFST010041643.1:0-10384 GCA_022414735.1 Noturus placidus | reverse complement strand
GAGAGAGAGAGAGAGAGAGAGAGAGAAAGAGAGAGAGAGGGAGATGCTCTCCTAAATGTAAACAGCCAGCTCTTTTCATCACTTCAGTAATGTTCAGCAGGACTACACAGAGTGAGCGAAGGACAAAACTGACCATATTAATATAATCCATATTTATCCATTTTATCACCAATAATAAAAAAGGTCCAGCTGTCTGGATAGTAGTGTTAAATACTGTTGACTTAATGGTCCAGTGGTTATTTAACAAGTACACACTGCAGCATGTAGGTTAGAATTATAGGGAATAACAACAACAACAACAACAACAATAAACTTCAATCTGTCCTGTTCAGATCTGGTTCTTCATTACAATGTCACAGAGGGCTGGTCATTATTACAATATAATCTCCATATTGTTATCAATTATGTTACAATCCATTTTTCTGCAAATGGCTGCTTCTGGAACAGGCTCACTGGTCTTTACTGGTGATGTAACTCATGATGGTAACAGCAGAATGAATTCATTTTGTCTGCTAATTTACAGAGACTTTGATCAAGTGGTGCATCCGTCATACACGCTGCACAATAACCGATCCGACTGAGCACGTTAATATAAACCTGCAGTTATAGGAGATGAATCCGCACCTTCTGAACCATCAGAGTGGAAGATGGAACAGCGATGTGGTATAAACAGTTAGCAGTACACATGCTTGGCATTCGAGGAAAGTAGAAACCTGTCAATATTTTCATTACAACTCCAATTCACGTGTTTTCTAGCTACATGGGTACAACGCAACCCTCTTCACCATTCTTTGACAGAGGATGTAGGGAGGGACAAAGTCTCAGACAAGTCTATTTCTGGCATCTATTATCTGGGTGTGTTCAAAGATAAGAGAAGGGGCGTATACAGGATCTAAAGCATGTGCATGCGTGTGGGTTTGTTATCAGAGAGAGAGAGAGAGAGAGAGAGAGAGAGAGAGAGAGAGAACATGAAGGAGAACTGTAACGTTAAGCCACACTGAGAGAATGCTGTTGGGAATGCAGTCACCATGACTAACTACAGGGGAGGGGATTTGACCTGAGCTAATTAAACCACACTCAGCCATAAAAAAAGAATCTGTCCTAAATGACTACATTTACACAGAGATCAAAGTGTTGACTGGACACATTCTAGCCTGCTCAGTGTTTCACACCCTTCCCCTCATGAACACTTCATGAACACAAGCCCACGACCCATGCGCTGGTGATGAACGGCTAGGCAGGGTATAAATCCTCCAGAGACAGACTCTGTGCCACATCATAAATATCTGAACTGAAGCGTTTCAAGCACGACATTGTACAGGAGATAAGACAGGGGAAGAAAGCTGGGACACACAAAGCTGGGAAATCTGTTCACTGGAGATTGCGCAAACAGTTCAACCGGTTTGGGTAAACATGTGCTCACTGCAGCGTCAGATTCCTGTCCCAAGCTGACCGGAGCGGCGCCTGATGCTGTACCTCATCCAGCTCAAAGCTCGACATGTTGTGCATTCCGACTAGCTTTTCTGCTCGCCACGCTTGTAAAGAGTGATTATTTGAGTTACTCGAGCCGTCTCGTGAGCTCAAACCGGCCTGGACATTCTATTCTGACCTCTCCCTATCAACAAGGCATGTAAACCCACTGAACTCCCACTTACTGAATGACTGCGCGTGAAAATCCCAGAAAATCAGCAGTTTTGGAAATACTCGACCCAGCACAACTGGCCGCACCAACCATGCCACAGTTAAAGTCACGGACACCTAAGCTTCAGTGATTTGAACATTAACTAAAGCTCTTGACTTGTACCTGCATGATGTGCACTGTGCTGCTGCCACATGATTGGTTGATTGGTTAATACCATAACAGATTAATACGGACTACGCCACTGGTCTAACAGAGCTAATGAACCAAGGTACAGGGACAAATGCTTTTCTAACGTCTTTCAAGCTTACCGGTGAGGTCTAGGTTCTAATAACTGCTTATCCTATGTCTTTTACATTACATTTACATATTTAGCAGACGCTTTTATCCAAAGCGACTTACAAATGAGAGCACACCCATAAACCAATGGTAGCAGAGCTGCCATGCAAGGTGCTAGCTTGCCATCGGGGGCAATTTAGGGTTCAGTGTCTTGCCCAAGGACACTTCGGCATGGGATCACCCGGGCCGGGAATCGAACCACCAACCCCACGATTAGCGGATTAGTGGACAACCCGCTCTACCGACTGAGCCACAGCCGCCCCAATTTTAACATCCCATGTGTTCAGCATCGAGTCTTTACAACTTATTCAATCTATTTAGAGCAAAGTATTGATCTCTTTGCCATTTTGTTGTACTCTAGATGAACTGTCGTAACATTGGGACGTTGAACTTGTCAGAACAATGTGCATGCAAGCGGGAGAGAGAGCCGGCAGCGGGAGAGAAGGTCAACGTTAAGTAAAGCAAAACGCCGACATGGTGTTTTATTACTTTTAATATAAAGGGATCATTTTAAAGTCATGTAGTTAGATTTAAAATGGATCAGTTCTCTTTTTCCTGTACCATGAAACTGATGGAACAGGAAGCACGGAGTGAACAACGGAGTTCTTATTAAAACATTATCTAAATTTAAACCAAACGATCTTTTAATTAAACTTCATTTCATTAAGAATAAAAAAAAAAAAAAAAAAGAAGAATTTTCACTTGTCCCAAAGGGGCAACTGGTATCATAAAATGTTTCTATACATGACCCACCACTACATGGGCCTGCCATGGTTCAGGATATCTGCATTATTAGGAGAAATCAGGGCGCGTTTGCACTTCAGATTTTATTGCAAGATAAAAGGTATTGTAACACTGGTTCTGAAGCAAAGGCAAAATTTCTCCATCCAGGATGGATGGAGTGTGTGTGGTGGCATTTAGAAGGAAGCTTTGAATTCTCCCGGTCGATTTAAGTAAATAGTAGGGTAAGAGAAACGGATGGCCTTCACTGTGAGGCCATAGCAGCTGATAAATCCTACAAAAGGCCAGGCTCTGTGGGATCGCCCTGATCAGGTGTTTGCATTCAGACGCAACGATTCTTTCTGCAAAGTTGGGTTGTGATCAGCTGAAACTTGGCAAGACTCAAACTACTGGTATAATAAATTAACCAGAAGATATTTAGAGCTCAATTTATAGGGTCCTCCAAAATTATTGGCGCCCTTCATTTTTTTTTTTTTTTAAAAAAAGGGAAGAATTTCTATACATAAGACGTGACGTGCTCACAGTGCTAGGGTCTCGTGCGCAAACCTTTCTTGGGCTAGTGTCTGTGTGGAGTTTCGCATGTTCTCCATGTGTCCACTTGAGATTCTGGGGTTAGTGGTGGTTCACTGATTAAGGCATTGGACTACTAGTCAGAAATTCAAATCCAAGAACCACCAAGCTGCCACTACTGACGTCTCATCTGTATGTCGCTTTGGGAAAAAATGCTATACAATACAAATAAATGAACAATGTTGCTCAGATATCATTCAGAGCCTTGTGTACTGTTAAAATTGCATTGCTGCCTTAAGAATCAAAACCGTATTGTATCATGTGAAAGCCTGAGGTTTCCACACCCAGTAAATACATGCTCAGAATGAATAGCTAAAACTAAGAAATATATTATTTCTCATTGTGCATTTGCTGGCTAGGACAATGTTCTTGTGATTTGTATAGAAACTGAAGGATTTCATCTTTGGATGGTAAAACTTGTAAACTCCGTTAGACAACATGTAGAAACAACCTTTAGAGGAACCAGACTTGAAAGGGAACCTGTCCTCTTCTGGGATTAAAAATCTTTACTCTTCTACAGCAGTGTGCTATAAAGGTAAACAGTACTAATGCCACTTTTCCACTGCACGGTACGGCTCGACTCGACAGGACTCGCTTCACTTCTCTGAGCTTGCTTTTCTACTGGCGTCCCAGCGTGGGTGCCATCTTCCACTCGCCTACACACAGGAATAATGTTGTATTATCGAAGCCCTGTACAAATACAAGGTCAGGCTGTATTCCAAATGCCTTTCCTGTTCACTGAACACATTTATTCAGGCACAATACAGAACCACTCGTTAAGGAGAATTCCCTACTCCCTCTGTGCGTGGCTCACAGTTAGTATCGGCTCGGCTCGCTCGGAACCTCGACCAAGGTGGTATTAAAAAAAGTACCAGTACCAGGTATCCACGATGGAAAACCCCCCAGAAGCGAGCAGAGCCGAGACAAGTCGAGCCGTACCGTGCGGTGGGAAAGGATGTTCAGTAGGAGCAGATGTGAATAAGAGTCCTGGGATGAGCATGGGACAAATCAAACCGAGGCAAGATTATCCCCTCATGCATGGGGGCCTCGTCCAAAGACATGCATGGTAGACTGATTGGCGTGTCTAAAGTGTCCGTAGTGTATGTGGGTGTGTATGTGATTGTGCCCTGTGATGGACTGGCTGCCTGTCCAGGGTGTACCCCGCCTTGTGCCCGATGCCTCCTGGGATAGACTCCAGGTTCCCCGTGACCCTGATAAAGGAGTAAGCGGCAGAGGATGGATGGATGGATATTTGTTTGTCCAGCACCATGGAAGTGGAAAAGTGTGATACGTGTGTTCTAGTTATTAAAGCCATGGTAATCCTGCCAGGACTTGTGAATTCTCCTGGTTTCAGCAGCAGGGTGACAGGCTCGATGTTGTTTTGATTCAGTACAACTCCCTGGAGTAAATACGAAGAGTTCAGGCATGCCGATAAGCTGTCAGGTGTCTCTGCAGCCTCTTTCTATGTGTTTATAACAGAGATAGAGCTAGGTGACTTTCACTTTTTACCTATTCTCTCTGAACAAAAAACAGTCTGCAGACTGATGATTCCCAGACCTCCATTTTAAGGTTAAATCAAGTACACATAACCCACTCCATTCCACACTGCAACATGATGGGAGAAGATATTCTCTCAAAATGCATCCATCAGCATCCACATAGTCACACGAGAGCTTTAAAACTTCACGGATCCCAACCCAGGAGCAGAAAACACCATATCCCCCCACCCACCCACACACAAACCTGTAATTGATCATTTTGAGCTTCCCTGCTGGTGCATTGTAATTCATTCCTCATTCTACAGTCAGTGGCTCAGTAAAGCGCTTCCACTAATGAGCGCTGAGAAAGCCAGCCAGGAGGAACAACTCTGTGGGTATTAGTGGGTTGCTGCATGTTGTGTTACACACAAACTAACAAGCCACGAAAAGTCAAAAGGTTATGGCTCTTCTATGCTAATTAGCACACATCCCATGCTTCTTCCACCTGAAGGAACAGAAGACGTGCTGTGTGATGACCAGACTGTTCAAAAGACTGATTTTACTCGCAATATGCTGAAATTATTGTCCTGTCCAAACACTCTGGGTGAATATTTATGTAGAAATGCCAGCACGTTCAGCATGCATTCTGACAGTTCCTCAACCTCACCTACATCACTCCGGCAACTCCGTAATTGGTGGGTCATTTCGAACAGGGTCTCCTTCCCAAAGTAAAAACAAACTAGTAGCATAATTTAAAGCTCCGTGGCCCTGAACAGGCAGGCACTAAGGTTGTAAACGCATCGCACAGTGCTGCATTTAATCTTTCTCGGTCCCATGAGCTTCATATCTGACCGCTCGCTTGTCCTGCAGGCTTGGGGCGATTGACGATAGTGTCTGGAACTGCTGACAGATTCAGTAGAATAGAATTCTTTCCTCGCATGCATATCACGTCCTCATGAGAATAATAATAATAATAATAATAATAATTTAAAAAAACCTCCCGCTTGCACAAATCTTGTGTTGCGTCCTGCGGGATCCGAGTCTCCTTACGCAGCTCTAATCTGAACCAGATGCCCCGTGTCGAGCTTTACAGAAATAAATAAATAAATAAATAAATAAATAAATAAATAATAGCGCACCTCCTGTTCATATCTGGATTATTTTTTTTTATCTATTTAGAACACATTAGGTTTCCAAATAATGTATTTAAAAATTCTTCCTTTTGATCATCACACGTAAATTACATGCAGGACATAAAAGATGAGGTTGAAAACACTGGAGGATTTACAGTGTTACACTTAATACTCTTCACCAAATGCATCTTGCAGAGAACGTGTGTGTCATGTTGGGTAATTAAATCGAATCTATTAGAGGCTTAATGAAGTCATTTCTGCAAACGAACAACATCACTTAATTCACGCAAATGTCAGAACTGATCACACACAAGCCTGGCAGACATTCAACTAACAGCAGGAAACTAATTCACTAAACGTGTCATTTCCTGTGTTGATTGCTTCAGTGTTTCCTACACACGAGTGAGAACTGGGTGCAGCACTAAGCGGTACGGTAGTTGATCCAGTATACCGTAAAGTAATTCTTCGGAAAACATGGATTCGTTCTATTTTTCCACACTTGTACATGAAAAAACGGTGAGGTGAAATAAGTATTCAGACTTTTCTTTTTGTAATTTAATAGTCCAAGTCTAGGCTTAAAACGTATTTGTTTACCATGAGTAGACTTTCGTTTACACAAAGCACAGTCTTACCCAACAATCCCTCTCTCTGTTCTTCTGCCGAGCCAGACATGAGAGAGTCCAGTGATCCTGATCCTTTCTGCTCCCCGGACCTGCCTGATCCGTTCGGATGTCCAACCTTTGGATGGAGCGCTCATCTCCACATGGACATTCTCACTGTGGGTGCTGCGATGGCTTTGGGACTGTAATTACCACATGCAGTTTTACACTCGGGTCTCTTTTAGTGAACAGTGAACTTTAGTGAACTTTCTTTTACTTTCAGTTGTGACCCAGATGAGGACGGGTTCCCGTCCGAGTCTGGTTCCTCTCAAGGTTTCTTCCTCTTAACATCTTAGGGAGTTTTTCCTCGCCACCGTCCCCACCGGCTCGCTCAATAGGGATAAATTCACACACTTAAAATCTCCATCCTGTGTTTATATATTTCTGTAAAGCTCCTTTGAGGTAATTTCCATTGTTAGAAGTGCTATACAAATAAAACTGGATTGAATTTAATATGGTCGGCTGTGGCTCAGTCGGTAGAGCGGGTTGTCCACTAATCCACTAATCGTAGGGTTGGTGGTTCGAATCCCGGCCCGGGTGATCCCATGCTGAAGTGTCCTTGGGCAAGACACTGAACCCTAAGTTGCCCCCGATGGCAAGCTAGCACCTTGCATGGCAGCTCTGCTACCATTGGTGTGTGAGTGTGTCTCATTTGTAAGTCGCTTTGGATAAAAGCGTCTGCTAAATGAATAAATGTAATGTAAATGTAATGAATTGAACTGAATGATAAACTTCCAGTGCATACAACCGCACAAATGGAATAAACATGCGGTGTAGGAACAGAGAGGATTGCGATGCAGTTCGTTGCTTGATGTTCTCTGTTGTTCTTCCTGCTGCTTTCAGGTCGTCCTGCAACTCTTTTCAACTGCCTTCTCTCTTACCTTTCTCATAAGTCTGAGAGTATATTGTGAGATCTTGCATGGTGCACCTGACTGGAGACGATTAGTTGTGGTTCCATATTTCCACCATATTAAGGAAATATCTCTAATGACGGGGATTTTTAAGGTCTTTGCTAGGACTCTGTAGCTTCTTGCATTCGAGCGTTGTTTAATAATGTGCTACCAGAGACGTTTAGAAAACTCCTTCACCATGATTGCTACTTGTCGTGCAAAGGCTTCCAAAACGATGGCAACGTCTTTTATAATAACACCAGGAGCACGAGAACTTTTGCTGTTGCAGCAGTTACATCTAGGGCACACTATAATCACTCTTGCTGTATCTATTTCAACAACATCTCACATGACTGGAGGCGTGTTTACGGGGAACGCCGGTGACTAATCTGTGATCTACAGCGGCACTGAAACGAATGCATGTCTTAGTTTTTTATAGCCACTAATGATAAAGCAGTGCTCCGTTTTATAGTCAGTCTAATGTTTAATGTCTAAGGTTAAAAGGTTTGTTGTTTGCATCATTAATTTTTTTTTTCTGCCATTAATAAATATGCCTGATGCTCCATCTAATTTGATTTCTAACTGAGCAAAGCCTATTTTTTTGGGCAGCCCCTTGTGCTATTTGAGCAGAAATGCCCCATGAGCTGCGCAGGTTGCGGCTGCTCTGCTGTCAAGATTTAACGGAGGATCGTCAGAGGTGCTTAACTATTAAAAAGGCTTGCAAAGCTAACAAGTATTGTAGCTGGTTACAGACCCGCGAAAATCACAAAGCTATCTTCGTAATTGCAAGCACATCTGAAATGAGCTCATGTCTGGATGTTTGCTTGAAATATTTGTGCATTTAGGGACTCTGGAATAATTACAAGCTGTATTTGCTTCACTCTGGAAGCTCGGACATGCAACACCTTAGACTTCTGCATGTTTAAAGGGGTCAGAAGATGATTTTTAATGTTTTCTGTCCGTTTGTGCGTATATAAGCCCTGCAAAGTCCCAAAACTCCTATTTTCCCCTAAAGTGATTTATTCTATCTAACAGAGAAGGCTCCTCCAGACCTGTGTGAAACTCCTCGCTCCAAGTCCAGATTTACTGCCGTAATTTCTCTACATCACAGAGTGCACTATCAGTATAATACCGCCAAAAAGCTTCAGCGAGTTCAGGCGGGGCTTCTATGAATTCTGTGAGCTCAGGCGAGGCTTCCTGTGAGCTCAGGCGGGTCTTCCTGTGAGCTCAGCCGGGGCGTCCTGTGAGCTCAGGCGAGGCGTCCTGTGAGCTCAGGCGAGGCGTCCTGTGAGCTCAGGCGGGTCTTCCTGTGAGCTCAGGCGGGTCTTCCTGCGAGCTCAGGCGGGGCTTCCTGCGAGTTCAGGCGGGGCTTCCTGCGAGTTCAGGCGAGGCTTCCTGCGAGTTCAGGCGGGGCTTCCTGCGAGTTCAGTGTTTTCAGGCGGGGCTTCCTGCGAGTTCAGGCGACGCTTTCTGCGAGTTCAGTGTTTTCAGGCGAGGCTTCCTGCGAGTTCAGGCGAGGATTCCTGCGAGTTCAGGCGAGGCTTCCTGTGAGTTCAGTGTTTTCAGGCTGGGCTTCCTGTGAGTTCAGTGTTTTCAGGCGGGGCTTCCTGCGAGTTTAGGCGACGCTTTCTGCGAGTGTTTTCAGTCGAGGCTTCCTGTGAGTTCAGGCGGGTCTTCCTGCGAGTTCAGGCGGGTCTTCCTGCGAGTTCAGGCGGGGCGTCCTGCGAGTTCAGGCGGGGCGTCCTGCGAGTTCAGGCGGGGATTCCTGCGAGTTCAGTGTTTTCAGGCGGGGCTTCCTGTGAGTTCAGGCGAGGCTTCCTGTGAGTTCAGGCGGGGCTTCCTGCGAGTTCAGGCGGGGCTTCCTGTGAGTTCAGGCGGGGCTTCCTGCGAGTTCAGTGTTTTCAGGCGAGGCTTCCTCTGAGTTCAGGCGAGGCTTCCGCTGAGTTCAGTGTTTTCAGGCGAGGCTTCCTGCGAGTTCAGTGTTTTCAGGCGAGGCTTCCTGCGAGTTCAGTGTTTTCAGGCGAGGCTTCCTGTGAGTTCAGGCGGGGCTTCCTGCGAGTTCAGGCGGGGCGTCCTGCGAGTTCAGGCGGGGCGTCCTGCGAGTTCAGGCGGGGCGTCCTGCGAGTTCAGGCGAGGCTTCCTATGAGTTCAGTGTTTTCAGGCGAGGCTTCCTGTGAGTTCAGTGTTTTCAGGCGAGGCTTCCTGTGAGTTCAGGCGAGGCTTCCGCTGAGTTCAGTGTTTTCAGGCAAGGCTTCCTGCGAGTTCAGTGTTTTCAGGCGAGGCTTCCTGCGAGTTCAGGCGGGGCTTCCTGCGAGTTCAGGCGGGGCTTCCTGTGAGTTCAGTGTTTTCAGGCGAGGCTTCCTGTGAGTTCAGGCGAGACATCCTGTGAGTTCAGTGTTTTCAGGCGGGGCTTCCTGCGAGTTCAGGCGACGCTTTCTGCGAGTGTTTTCAGTCGAGGCTTCCTGCGAGTTCAGGCGGGGCGTCCTGCGAGTTCAGGCGGGGCGTCCTGCGAGTTCAGGCGAGGCTTCCTATGAGTTCAGTGTTTCAGGCGAGGCTTCCTGTGAGTTCAGGCGAGGCTTCCTGTGAGTTCAGGCGAGGCTTCCTGTGAGCTCAGGCGGGGCGTCCTGTGAGCTCAGCCGGGGCGTCCTGGTGAGGTCAGGCGAGGCTTTCTGTGAGTTCAGGCGAGTCTTCCTGCGAGCTCAGGCGAGGCTTCCTGCGAGCTCAGGCGGGGCGTCCTGCGAGTTCAGGCGGGGCGTCCTGTGAGTTCAGGCGGGTCTTCCTGTGAGCTCAGCCGGGGCGTCCTGTGAGTTCAGGCGAGGCTTCCTGTGAGCTCAGGCGGGGCGTCCTGTGAGCTCAGCCGGGGCGTCCTGTGAGCTCAGGCGAGGCTTCCTGTGAGCTCAGGCGGGGCGTCCTGTGAGCTCAGCCGGGGCGTCCT
>JAFFST010041641.1:4398-25116 GCA_022414735.1 Noturus placidus | reverse complement strand
GCTGCTTTGAGACAATGTACCATTGTAAAAAAGCGCTATACAAATTGATAAATTATTAAAATTATTATTACATGTGACAGTCCTGGTCGAGAGAGATATTCTGGGCAAAGGTGCCAGGTCCATTTATCTGTGTTAACTGTATTAGGCTTTCTCAGAGTAAGCAAGCTCATTAGTGGCCAGGCTTCAGTTTGCATCAGAGAACACCAAGTTCCAGATCAAAAGACATTAGTCAGTCAATTACTACTATTCAATATGTCAGTATATCAATTAGGATCCTTTAAATGCTCTGAAATATTAATGAAGCTGTTTACCCGTTTAACAATGTACATACCCCTGTGTCCTGTAAACCACTTCATTTCTCATTTATCAGGAAAGGCCAGAATCATCCAAGCTCCAGGCAGTTGTGTGCTGCACAGGACTGGAAGATGATCGATCTGAGCCAGAAGTGCTTTCTCAGCAAATGCGCTGAGGTTTCCACAGACATCATGCCAGACTGTGGTCCTCCTCATAGTGCTTACACTGCACTGGGAAAATTATAAGGATGAGCCATGTGAGCACTTAATAATGTGGAGCTTGTGGTGAAGACCAAACATCTGCAGTGGTAGGGTGCAGAGGAATTGTAGCCATGTCAACAACCAGGCTTCTAAAAGATGGGATTGTAAGGTCAGGCCCAGCATCAAAGCCCTCACAGACGTCAATGAGAGGTGGATGTGGAGGTAGAGGTAGGACCCTGGGATCCAGATGTCAAAGATAGTGATCCTGGGAAACCAGCCCTTACTGCTGAACACTCTGGGGGGTGTAGTGGGCTCACCAGCAAAACACTGAGGAAGTTGGGTGCTAACTGGATGACTTGAAGCTTCAAGCAGTAAGTCTCGATCGCATGCATAAACTGCAGAGCTAGTCATATACAACAAACTAACAGACTTAAGTCTCTGCTTAAAATGTTTAACACTATATTGACTGTCCAGTTTCCTCCTACTTGGTGGTCCACTGTCCTCCTTCTTTCAAACTCACTTACAGTACCAGTTTTGAGGGGGTTGGTAAAGGGAGCATAGACTGTGTGACCATATGAGACAGAAACAAAGCCAGATGCAAAGAAAAAAGTGAAAAGTCAACCCAAAAGCCTGGTATGATCAATGAAGCTTTCTGAATTTGGGTTACAATGCTTCATCTGACATGTAAGTCACCAAACCGGAGCTGGAGAGTTCCAGAGAAGAAAAAAAAAAATAGAAGGAAGGAATGTGGAAACATAATGTGAAAACAAGTAACAAAGCAAGGTGTAACAAAGAATGGAAGCTCCTTCATTGACTCGGTCTGTGAAAGTGAGTGAAAGCTTCAAGGCTGATCGTGGTTAAAAATGCAAGAGAACAGAGCAGCATTTGAGTCTATTAAATAATATATCTGCAAAATGATGTGCTGGGCACTTCGTATAAACTCATCAAAGGCTGAGGTTGGCACAATGCAGCCACTGATATTCCATAAAACATGAAGATGTGTGAGGAGAATGATATAATACTGACTCTTGTGGGTGTTTGCAGCTGAAAAGTGAACAGTAGACTGAAAAACACTTTTAAAAGCACTTGACAGTGAGCAGCTATATAAACAGCATACAGTGCCCTCCACTAATATTGGCACCCTTGGTAAATATGAGCAAAGAAGAATTGTCTATTGTTTTATGGTTGATCTTTTGTTCAGAAAATTCACAAAAATACTCGTCTCTCATGGATATCAAACAACTGCAAACACAACACAATAAATATAGGTGCGCAACAATTATTGGCACCCCTATGAACTCACATTGATATTTAATTTTTTTTAGTACACATGGGTGACCATGACTTCCTGTTTCACACCTATATTTAACAAAGATGTATATTTTTTGGATAAACCTGTGTTGTGGTTGCAATTGTTTGATATCCATCAGTACGTTTACATGGACAACAATAATGAAAATATTAACCCGATTAAGTCAATAACTATGATTAAGAAACTACCCGTGTAAACGGTCATTTTTTATGACCTTAATCCGACTAAAGTCATACTGGATGTAAACACAAATCGAATTAAAAAATGTGGAGTATTCCTGTTTTAGTCGCATTATCAACGTGCATTACAGACATGTAAACACTTTAATCACACTATTAACGTTGTGTGGGAGTTTTCACCACATTTTGCAACAGGACACACACACACACACACACGACAGTGCTCAACCATTTGAAAGAAAACACTGCTTCATCCAAAACCGCATACTTACCTACTATATAGTAGGTGAAATATATGCATCTCGGCTGCTATTTAGTAAGTAAATATGCGGTTTCTGATGCAGCCCACAGCTTCAAGCAGTCGTCTATATGTGCGTATAGCATGACTAATAATTAACTGCACTCAAAGCTTTCGTAAAATTAAAAATAAAAACACCCAAAACTGTATACGATACCGTAACGAACTATATGTTAATACGTGAAATTCTGAAGGGAACGTCGGATGGCGTGGCGTGGGGACGTAATGACGTGTGCCGTTAATTGATCTATGTTCTATAATGTAAAACGGGAACATGAAAGCAACATTCTAAAAAGTGACTCATATAAACACCTTAATCAGAATATTGTATTATTCAGAATAAGGTCAATAATTAGATTATTGCGGTCCATGTAAACGTAATCCATGAGAGCAGAGTATTTTTGTGAATTTTCTATACAAGATGGCGGCGCGGCAGTAGCACGCCGCGGCCTCTCCAGATACAAAGTGGTGCTATTTCCGTCTCGTAGCCCGTTTGTAACAGCACATGGACATCAGAGAAACAAAAGAGTTCCTGTTTACCATTGCCAGACACTGTTAAAATACAGAAGTCATGCAACAACCAACCTGCATGATGATCTGCTGGAGAAGCTATGCGATCTCGACTTGCTGCAGAGACCAGGTCTCCAGTCCCACCTGTTGCCCGTGGCCAAGGGAGGGGACATCGTAAGCAGTGAGCGACGAAGCGGAAGCGTGGAAATAGGACCGGGGGTACATGCTAGGCTAAAAGCAAACACTAGCAGCTCAGCTCTCTCAACCATCCTGCCCTCCAATGTCTGCTCCCTGGACAATAAACCAGCAGGCAACACGGCATGAGTTTAGAGACTGCTGCGTCTTGGTTTGGACGTGGCTCAGTGGCCGAGTTCCGAATGCCGCCATTCAGCTAGACAGGCTCGCCTCATTTCGTGCTGACAGAAATGCAGCTCTGTGCAGTAAGGCTCGCTATGGAGGATTGTGCGTTTACACTCCAACCAGAAGCCGTGAGTGATTATGGAGGTGCATGCACTGCTGAGGACTTGAGACTCGAGGTGACAAGGTGGCCCTAAGTACATTGAGCACCACACTGTTCCGGGCCATCAGAGAGGCAAAGCACACACACACGCTCAGAAAATCCACACCCACTTCACGGATAGCAGCGACATGCTGCGCATGTGGCAGGGCATTCAGGCCATCAGCAACTACAGGACATCACCTGCCTGTGATAGTGATGCCTCCCTTCCAGATGAATTGAACACCTCCTACACACGGTTTGAGGCGCAGAATGACGTAGCAGAAAGGAAGACCACCCCTTGTCCCAACGACCAGGTGCTGTGTCTAACCACGGCTGATGCGAGGAAAGCGCTATGCAGAGTCAACTCACGGAAGGCTGCTGGACCAGACAACATTCCTGGCAGAGTGCTCAGAGGATGTGCAGACCAGCTTTGCAGTTGTTTTCACTGACATCTTCAACATCTCCCTGAGCAGCACCATCGTTCCAATATGCTTCAAGGCTACCACCATTGTCCCCATGCCGAATAAGTCTTCAGTGTCCTGCCTCAATGACTACAGTCCCGTTGCACTCACATCCATCATCATGTAGTGCTTATAGAGGCTCATCATGAGACACACAAAGACTCTGCTGCCCACCTCACTGGACCCACTGCAGTTCGCGTATCACACCAACCACTCAACAGATGATGCCATCGCCACCACCATACATCTGGTCCTCACCCACCTGGACAAAAAGGACACCTACGTTCAAATGCTGTTCACAGACTTTCTGAATGAAAGACCTCAATCAGTCGGGATCGGGAACAGCATCTCCAGCACCACCACCTCAGGGCTGTGTGCTCGATCCACTTCTGTTCATTCTGCTGACTCACGACTATGAAGCAAGGTATGTCACATCATCAATCACATCAAGTTTGCCGAAGACACGACCGTGGTGGGTCTCATCGACAAGAACGATGAGAGCGTACAGAGAGGAGGTGCAGTGGCTAACGGACTGGTGCAGAGGCAACAACTTGTCTCTGAATATGGACAAAACAATAGAGATGGTAGTTGACATCAGGAGAACACGGAGTGACCACTCTCCGCTGAACATCGATGGCTCCTACGTGGAGATCGTCAAGAGCATCAAATTCCATGGTGTTCACTTTGAGGGACCAGGTGAAGTTCTTAGTCAACACCAGCTCCATAGCCAAGAAAGCCCAGCAGCATCTCTACCTTCTGGGAAGGCTGAAGAAAGCCCATCTCCCACCCCTCATCCTCACCATGTTCTACAGAGGAACTATTGAGAGCATCCTGAGCAGCTGCATCACTCTCTGGTTCAGAAATTTCACCGCATTGGATTGCAAGACCCTGCAGTGGATAGTGAAGATAGCTGAGAAGATCCTCGGGGTCTCGCTTCCCCAGCACAGATATTTAGACCAAACACTGCATCCGCAAGGCCACCTGCATTGTTGATGACCCAACAGACCCCTCACACATACTCTACACCTTCCTGCCATCTGGAAAAAGTTACCAAAGCATTCGGGCTTTCATGGCCAGGCAGCTTCTTCCCCCAAGCCATCAGACTCCTCAATACTCGGAGACTGGACTGACACACACACAGCACAATTAAATATCAATCTCGATTCCAGTATAAAATGACATGTGCTACTCTATGGGGTGATTTGGCTGTGTCTCTCCTCCTGTAAACACCGTTATTGCCTTTTCTGCATATGCATTTTGCATATTTTCACTTGGCTGATGGCATTTCTATTTTTACTTATCCTATATATTGGGTGCAATTTTATTTATATTTTGCTTCTACAAGACGATGCACCTTACGGATCAGTCCAATTTGATGCAAAGATTTGTACATTTGCAGGAATGTAGCACAACATGGAGGTGAATGCAGCAGTCTGTTTATTTATATGTGAAAGTGCAATAAAATATGTTGTCTCTAGAATCAATGAACAATTGTGATAAAGAATCGCGATCTCAATATTGATCAAAATAATTGTGATTATCATTTTGGTGATAATCATGCAGCCCTAACACACACACACACACACTCTGAACTGAACACCACCCCACTCCCATTGCAATATTTGCACATTCCTGAATTGTCTGTTGAATTTTTGCTGCTACTGTATTATAAAAATATAGTATTTAATTTATTGTCACTATTATACATTTTACCTAGCTTTTACCACAATAACTGCTATTTCTATATTTGCTATATGCTAACCTGCTGAAGACTAAGTTATGTTCACATTTATACCATTTTTTTAATTATATTGTTACTCCTTGACACCCATCTTCTGCACTACCTGTTATCTCAGACACTTCCAAACTAAAATGGTACTGTTTGGCACTACACTGTCACTTACTGTGACTATTGTCCTGTTTTAGTAGTTATTGTTCCGTCCTTTGTTGTTAGCACATGTACTTTATGTAGAAATGTGCAGATCTTATTTATTTCTGTCTCATTTGGTTAGTGTATTGTTTTAAGTAGCACCGTGGTCCTAGAGGAACATTGTTTCGTTTCACCGTGTACTGTACCAGCTGTATATGGTTGAAATGACAATAAAACCACTTGAACTTGAAATTTCCTTAGTCATTCATAGCAATGGGTAAGACCAAGAAATATATCTGTGATGTGCGGCAAAAGGTTGTCGTGCTTCACAAAATGGGAAGTGGCTATTAGAAAATAGCACAAGCATTGAAAATGCCCATTTCCACCATCAGGGCAATAATTAAATTCCATTCAACTTCAAATCTTAAGAATTAACATGGAAGAGGA
Source organism: Noturus placidus (assembly GCA_022414735.1). Classification (NCBI taxonomy): domain Eukaryota; kingdom Metazoa; phylum Chordata; class Actinopteri; order Siluriformes; family Ictaluridae; genus Noturus; species Noturus placidus. Next base: position 19,046 of record JAFFST010041641.1, on the reverse strand, counting down.
TGTGTGTCTATATTGTCTCAATGCACTGTGAAGAGGAAGGTTCAAGTGGAAGAAAAAAAAAAAAAATTCGCCAACTATCACAGCTGGAGAATCGCAGAAGTTAGTTAAGAAGTAAGCGTCTTGGGGTCAGAAAGTCTCCAAAATCTGAAGGCACATTGCTGATGCACAAGTTGTTTGGAAGGGTTTCAAGAAAAAAGCCTTTACTCTCATCCAAAAACAAACTGAAGCATCTTCAGTTTGCCAGACACTTCTTTCAGACCTTCAAATGGGATCGGGTTCTATGGTCAGATGAAACGAAATTGGAGCTTTTTGGCAATAAACACCAGCCTACGGTTAAATACGGTGGCGGTTCTTTAATGTTTTGGGTCTGTTTTTCTGCCAGAGGATCTGGACATTTTGTTAGGATACATGGCATCATGGACTCTCAAATATCAACAGATATTAAATGAAAACATGACTGCCTCTTCCAGAAAGCCTACAATTCACCATGTTTGGATCTTCCAGCAGGACAATGATCCAAGACATGCATCAAAATCAACACAAAAATAGTTTACTGACCACAAAACCAAGATTCTGCCATGGCCATCCCAGTCCCCTGATTGAAACCCATAGAAAACCTGTGGGGTGAGCAGAAGAGGACAGTCCACCAGCAGGGAGAGATCCTTTATGGAGGAATGGTCTCTGATCCCTTGCCATATATTCTCCAACCTCATCAGGCATTATAGGAGAAGTCTCAGAGCTGTTATCTTGGCAAAGGGAGGCAGCACAAAGTACTGACTAATTCGGGTGCACACTATGCGATTTTTAATAGTCTTTTCTGACTGTTGCTTGTCAGACTATATGAACATGATCCCCGCTGTAAGCCATGACACACTGTAGGATCTCAGTTGCCATTGGAGATCAGACTATATGAAAAACGGACACACACAAGAAGACTCGTACGGCGTAGAAGAAGCCACGCTGCAGGACTGTGCTTCAAATCTTCTGACACTGTCAGAATTTAATCGGAGGAAAAATGTGATTGCAACGGTCATTAATCGGCTGTCGGGGAACACGTTAAACTAGTGATCAGAGTCTACAGATTTTGGCCTAGGATTATAGGAATCTTTTAGGACTCTCAAAATTTGTCTCAGATGACCAAATCATGACCAAAATTATACAGTGTGAACCTGGCTTAAAGATGCCTCAATAATTCTTGCACACCTATATTTAACAAAGTTGGGTTTTATTTTGGATAAACCTGTGTCTTGTTTGAAATTGTTCGATATGCATGAGAGCAGGGTATTTTTCTGACTAAAAAAAAAATATATATATTACAAGTTTAAACAATAAAGACAATTTTTCACAGCCTTCTTTGCTCATATTAAGCAAGGGTGCCAATATTAGTGGAGGGCACTGTACATATTCTGACATACTACTGAATCCAAGCCAACGAGAATAAATGACTAATATCAAAGCTGGAATTGAATCTAACATAGAAGTGCTCTGGGCTGGTGGCTTGGCTTAAGAAATTGCTCAAAATCAAAGTCAAATCTGATTTATTTCAGATCATCTAAACCAGATCATGTCTTGCATCACCTTGATTAGAATCTGCTCGTATTTCCAATCAGTATAGCCAGGGGCTTTAGAAAATCGAGTGTACTCTACTGGTGAGGAGCAAAAAACAACAAACAAATCAACAAGGAAACACAAGAGAGACAAATGGAGGGTGTTACCGTTGTGATAACAGAGGTGTGTATTTTTTTGATGACGTCATCCATCTCGAGGAGTTTGGGCCCAATTAGAGAGCTGTGCGGCCCACTGATGTGTCCGATGTGGTCCAGTCCCAGATAATGCAGGATCAACATGTCCCAGTCGTCTCTCTTCAGGGTGCTGTCCAAATGACGTGTCACATTGTTGTCCACCTGAGACATACACATGTACAATAAAATGAGTCATTTCCAGGTAGACAAGTCATAACTACAATAGCTGTCCTATGTGCTGCCCAGTCCTATGGGAGTACAATTAACAACAGTACGTTAAAAAGCGGCAACTCACGTAATTTAACTCAAAAATGCAACTAGCGAATTATATGTATTAATATAGACAATGAAAAAGAAGTGAGTACTTGAATACTTTTATATTATATTTATTTTCGACCTGAGCAGCCATGTGTATATGACGTCACATGCTGAACTGGGCATTGAGGACAGCTTCTTGACTTTATGAATAGGAATTTAGAGTTCTTTGATTTTTCCTAGTCCAAGGTCAGAAATTCTGAGTTACGAGTTTTATTTGAATGGCACATTAGTAAGTTTAGTGACGGTTTCCATGTCCCTTCATATTCCTGATTCTGGAAAAATCATCAATGAACTCTTCCAGCTAATAGGCCTATTTTACCACAGAGAAATGATACTGCGTGTCAAATAAACGGGTTTCTTTTATGGAACTGAACAGGAAGTAGAGCTTCTGTTTTTCTGCGTGTTGGATAACTGAAGTAACAAAATGCTGGTGACAGTTTTAACAATAGTCTACTGAACCTGCTTGTCCACCATGCAACTGTTATTGAGAACTGACAGCCCAAATTTGTATTTTGCTTCTCCTGGGCATCTGGGCTTGTGATTTGCCCACCCCTGATTTAATCGTAATCCGTATATTGCCTACATAATGAATATAACACAATTGGGGGCATTGGATGTCATTTTTTTTATTGATTTCGAAACATTAAATCAAGAGCTCTCCATTTCAGTGTATTTTTGCTTACATACTGCGGAGCATTATTAATTTATGATTATTTTATATTTGTCTAATTGTGTTTCGTTTCCAGTTTTGATTTTTCAGGTAATACATCTACTACTCTTAAAACGGTCAACTGTCAGCCTATTATTATTATAGTAATAATAATAATAATTTCTAATCTAGCTCTTATATCACACACTCGATATATTAAACCACGGATGAATGGCATTTTTCAAAAATTGCACACTAATAAAAGTGACGTTTTGCTTATTGACCCTAAAGTCTTACTGTCCAAACACCCTTGTCAGTAAGATTGATGGGGCATGAAATGGAAAAACTGGGCATGATTTTTGACCTCTCTCTTAGTCTCTCTGAACACAAATAATGCTTAGATTTGGTCCTTGCTTTTACCACTCCCCATCTTGACTACTGTAAACAACCGTTTTCCCCCATTCCCAGCAAAAACCATACAGTAGGTCAGTATACACGAATCGCAGCTGCTACAATTCTCGTACCTGCAACAAGCTACACTCCACAAGCTACCCTGGCTACTAGTTTCAGTCAGGTCCAGTACGAACTCCTGCATTAAGAAATACAGTATAAAGCCTTACATGACTGTGCTCCATCTTACCTTTCTGAGCTGCTCAATCCCTGCACCCCTGTACATACTCTCAGATCTTCTGACACAGAGCGCTTAACTGTCCCGGAGTTTAAATTGTCCACTAAGGTTGGCAGGTGTTTCAGTGTCTCAGCACTTAAACTTTGGAACACACTACCTCAATCACTGCACCATTTCTTCTTTTAAAGCTGAGCTGAAAACATTTCTGTTCTCTGAACACTTTTTCCAATTTTCCTCATCTTATATTCTACATAATTATGAATATAATCATTAACTATGAAAGACTTTTCTGGGGATTCAATATTAATTCTGCTTTATCTTATTTTATCTTTATTTCATCTGACTTTCTTCTCAAGTGTATTTGTTCCTAATTTCCCCTTGGGATCAATAAAAGTGTTATCTTTCTTAAATACAATAAAACTATGGTACTTCATTCCTAATTGGATGAATAATTGTGATAAATATTTGTGATCTCAATACGGACCAAAATGATAATGATTATAACCATGAATGAAGCCATGAACACAATGGCTTTCACTAATATTATAGGAAAGCCACCAACAGCAGAGTGGTGTGTTGCAGCCCAATGCAAAGCAGAGGTACTCTTACCACTCTCAATGCGATTCGTTTTCAATAACCAACGTTCTAGTCGTTGTATAGAAAGTGTCACCATATATCAACAATACAAAGTCTTTTTTCTATACAATATCACTTTTTTAATCCAGTTATTATTCATGTCGTAGGTTGTGTAGTGTCCATCATTACACTTTCCTGTGAACGAGCTGTTAATATAGAAACAATAAACATGTTTCAAGGAGTGCATTAATATAAACCTGTGATTTGTGTTGCAGCTGACACTACCGTCCAGTCTAAGACTACCAATCAGTCAGCAGTTGGCGACACCACCCATGTTTTTTGGGGGTGTCGTAAGATCCAAGAATTCTGGTTGAAGGTGCAGGGCTTCGTATGTGAGGTGTTGAACACTCAAATCTCGTTCTCCCCTAGACTCTGTATATTGGGAGATGGGGAGGTCATAAAATTGGAGGACAGGGACAAAATAAAGTGGGTTTTGACCAGTGTGATGATTGGGAGGCAGGTTATTTTAAGGGGATGGAAATCAGATGAAGCACCTTCATTTCCAGAGTGGTGTGTGGAGATGGGGAGGGTGGCTGCCTTTGAGGAGGGGTCGAGCAGAAGGATGGGTGTTGGGAATATCTTCAGGAAGAAGTGGGGCAGTTATCTGGCGTTTTTGGGGGGCTCTCGAGGAGAGAATAACTTAAGAGTTTATGATGATACCTGATTGTTGTCTTCCTTTTCTTTTTTTTTTTTAATTGTGCGTATTTTCACTATTACTATTTGTTGTTGTTTTTATTGTTATTTATTTTTATGACATTATTTTATTTTTATTTTATTTATTTGTTTACTTTTTGATATGCGAGTCTGTTCTATTGACCACAGGAGTGTTTTCGGGGGGGACCAGGGTGGGGTGGGGGGTTGGTAGGGGGAGGGGTTATAGCAGGGGTCAAAAAAAAAAAAAGTTTGATTCATGTTGTATCATGAATGTGTTGCGTTATCATACATTTTAATGACTGAACCTGAAGCGTTGAATCTACCCATGTGTGCTGGTGAATGTATTATGGAATTACGCAACTTTATTGGTATCTTCTTATTTGTATCAATGAAGCCCTGATGCGAAAAAGGGCAATATGCTTAACTGAAATTAAATAAATCAATCAAAACCAAAAGGAATTGTAGTGCACATATAGCCTTATTGCAACCTCTCCTTCCCTCACCTCAGTGTAGTCGGAGACGAAGAAAGATGTGGTGCCGTCGTACTCCAAGAAGTGCTTAGGGAAAAGCCGCACCCACGTGTCATCACCGTAGAAGATGATCCTTTTCCCAGTGTTCTTGGCCTGCCAGAGAAGGTTGTCCTCCAAGAGTGCCTGGGAGTTCAGGTTCAATACGACATCGATGAAGCCGGGAATGCTGCCCGTGGTCAGAGCCTAGCCAAGAACATTAAACAGTGAAATGAAGTCGTCATTATCTAATAACAGTTTGAGAGCAAGGCAAGTAAAAGTAAGCTTGAACACAGGGTTTTGAAGTTAAAACGCTGGTCATAATATGTGTGGCGTCCTGGATATAAAACCTTCTATATCCCTGCAACTGAGAAATCAGGTTTTGATCAAAATTGGGTTTTTCTTTGATAACACTGCTTTCAGAGAACCTAAATATATTTCCAATAGATTGTAGAAATGCTTTCTTTGTTTTTTTTTCTTAATGAACTTTCTAAACTTGCCTAGGCTTTCTGTAAAGATTCTTACAGTTGATAAGTAGTCTGTTTAACAAACTGCAAAAATGGCAGTAAGCAACAAAATCAGCTGTAAACTATGAATAAAGACACATATAAAGACATAGTTTTCATGGCCATACATGCCAAATTAAATGCAAATTAAATCAATAATAGTGATTGAGATGCACTAAAACTATGTAGATGCCTGATCATGATCCCCATGATTTCCCTTCACTGGAACTAAAGGTCCAGTTTCAAACACGTGTCAGCATGACAATACCCCTGTGCTCAAAGGTCGATGAAGACATGGTTTGCCAAGGTTGGAGTGTAAGATCTTGAGAGGTCTGTACAGAGCCCTGACCGCAATCCCTCTGAACACATTTGGAATAAATTGGAACTCTGACTGCACCCCAGGCCTCTTCCTTTGACTTCAGCGCCTGACCTCACTTATACCCATGTGGCTGAATGAGCAAATCCCCACAGACACACTCCAAAATCTATTGGAAAGCCTTCCCAGAAGAGTGGAGGTTATTATAACATATACATGTGGATACACATACTGTATGTGCAAAAGAGGATCAGGAAAATATCATATCAACTATTCCAAGTCTACTTTTTAAATCCATTTATTAATTATCGGTCTTAGGTTGTGTAGAGTGTGCATCATTACATGTCCCTGTGAACAAGCTGTTAATATAGAAACAATAACATTTGAACAAGTGCATCACTATAAACCTGTGATTTGTGTTGTAGCTGACACTACCGTCCAGTCAGACTGCACATGCCAAAGTGTCCTTGGGCAAGACACTGAACCCCAAGTTGCTCCCGATGGCAAGTTAGCGCCTTGCATGGCAGCTCTGCTACCATTGGTGTGTGTGAATGAGACACAGAATTCAACAGTGCTGTAATATCAAACATTTTAATGACTAGCCTCTAAAGCATTGAATCTACCCATGTGTGCTGGTAAATGTATTATGTAATTCCTCAATTTTATTTGTACGCCATATTCAACATTGTCTTTACATTCAAGCAACTGTCAATCAAATATCTGATCCTGGACATCCAACCAATCAAAGCAAGGAGGTGTTTATTCCTGACTGTCAGTTTAGAAAGTTGCCCCTGCTTTACGCTAGCATCCAGGTTTTATAGCATGGTCAGTTTGCTTGTAGGCCTGTGTCCAGTCAGGGTTAACCAAGTTACCACGGTAACAGCACGCAGTGATGGTAAAAAATTTGTTTACAACCAGTTATATTTTAAATTGATTTAAATTTGAATTAGTATTCTGACATGTGACATGTTGAGTGAAAGCACTTGAGAGGGCAGATCACCGTGTCCTGTTATGGTAGGCAGATATCATGTCTGCACAAAATGCATACAGTGGGGGAAAAAAGTATTTGATCCCCTGCTGATTTTGTACGTTTGCCCACTAACAAAGAAATGATCAGTCTATAATTTTAATGGTAGGTTTATTTGAACAGTGAGAGACAGAATAACAACAAAAAAATCCAAAAAAACGCATGTCAAAAATGTTATAAATTGATTTGCATTTTAATGAGAGAAATAAGTATTTGATCCCTCTGCAAAACATGACTTAGTACTTGGTAATGACTTAGTAATGACTTTTCATTTTCAATGCCCTGGCTGAGGGAAGGAGGTTCTCACCCAAGATTTGACGGTACATGGCCCCGTCCATCGTCCCTTTGATGCGGTGAAGTTGTAATGTCCCCTTAGCAGAAAATCACCCCCAAAAGCATAATCTTTCCACCGACATGTTTGACAGTGGGGATGGTGTTCCTGGGGTCATTGGCAGCATTCCTCCTCCTCCAAACACGGCGAGTTGAGTTGATGCCAAAGAGCTCCATTTTGGTTTCATCTGACCACAACACTTTCACCCAGTTCTCCTCTGAATCATTCAGATGTTCATTGGTAAACTTCAGACGGACATGTATATGTGCTTTCTTGAGCAGGGGCACTGCAGGATTTCAGTCCTTCACGGCGTAGTGTGTTACCAATTGTTTTCTTGGTGACTATGGTCCCAGCTGCCTTGAGATCATTGGCAAGATCCTTCCGTGTAGTTCTGGGCTGATTCCTCACTGTTCTCATGATCATTGCAACTCCACGAGGTGAGATCTTGCATGGAGCCCCAGGCCGAGGGAGATTGACAGTTCTTTTGTGTTTCTTCCATTTGCAAATAATCGCACCAACTGTTGTCATCTTCTCACCAAGCTGCTTGGCAATGGTCTTGTAGACCAATCCAGACTTGTGTAGGTTTACAATCTTGTCCCTGACATCCCTGGAGAGCTCTCTGGTCTTGGCCATGGTGGAGAGTTTGGAATCTGATTGATTGATTGAAAAGGAGTAAGCGGTTGAAGATGGATGGAGAGAGATTATATATTATATACACACACACATACTAAAAGGAACCGATATGTCTCGTAGTTAATGAATATGCCGTAAACTCAGTAAGTGATTCAAGAACATGTCGAGATGCAGTATTTCTACCGGAGTGATTAAAACACTGGAGAAGAAACAATGAAGGCTACTTATTCCACCCAGTTTGTTCTTCTCACCCTCGTGCACACCTACACATGATTCCCAGCATAATTACTGTTTATTCTGACTGCAAACACGAGAGGCTTTAACATTACAGTGATTTGCCTTAACATCATCTCCTGAGCCAATTAGCGTCTCAGAGAGGAATGCAAGTAATAACTAGCTGAGCAAGGAAGGGGTCAGTACGGTTCTGCCACTTTCTCTCTGCATTCGTCTCGCTATTTATCACCTGCATTTCATATCCTGAGCCTAGCCATGTCATGCACAGCATCCTGCACTCCCAATTTTAACCTCGCGTTCTTTCTATGCTGCGCTTGTGCTCTCATATAAATGCAGGTATTATCTCGTGTAGCACCTTTCTTCTCAAAAAAAAAAAAAAAAAAAAAAAACAATTTTCCATGTCCCGCATGCACGTTCGCAGCAGCTCCTCTTGTATATTCTGCCTTCCTTCTCATTCACCTACCGCATGTCAAGAATATGCCTGATTATTAGTCACACTATTTTCAGAATTCACTTCTCACATTCTTCACTTATCAGACCAACCTATTTATTCAGGACAAAGAGGGTGGTTTTTCATTTCCTGGCTGTGAAGCATTTGTGATCAAATTGACACTGAAACACGAGTAATTAGGGTCACAGGCTTCCCTTTCTCTCTGTGTGTATATGCGAGTGGATAATCACTGTCCAGGACTATGCACAGAGCCAACCATAATGCCACTGGCATAGCTAAAGGCAAGAAGGAAAGCAGTTCCGAGGAGTAGTGAGAATAAAATGCAGCATGCACAGGCTTTTTTTTTTTCTTGTGCAAAATGGAATCCCTGTGAGCTGAACATCATTTTAAATCAGGCCTGCCAGTGCAGCAGGAACAAATTATACTGCCAACTGTAGGAACATAATTAATACACTTTCCGTTAAAGCTCTATATTGTGTGTGTATTGTCTTTGGCACTTTGAGAATTCCCATGTATTAGTTTATTCATTTTAAATATAGAGTATATTAAAACAGTGTGATACTTCTACTGGCAAATAAAAATCTCCTTCATTGAAATGTGCTCTCTTGGGATGCTTGTACTTGCTGTACCAAAAAAAAGAAAAGAAAAGAAAAGAAAAGAAAAAAAGAACTAAAAAAGGATGAATACTAAAATATACATTTTCTCAGATCTGGGCTCAGTTGGGAAATGCAGTACAATCAATACTCTGCCTTTACTTATCCTTCCAGAATACATCCTGCTGGGCTTCAAATCCGGACGTGCGGAAATCCTTCTAGAGAGCAATTTTAATTGCACCGAGACACCCCTGTGATTGCCTTTTAAAGCATTTAAAAAACAACTCTTATTATTTTTTCATGGCCAAGAAACCCCACGAATGTCCTCTTCCTGTCACAACCAAACTGGACATTTTCTTTAAACAGAACACAGCCAAAAATAAATAAATAAGTTAAAAAAAAAAAAAAAAAACCCTAACAAACAAACAAAAAAAAAAAAAATAAAAAAATAAAAACTTCTTGGCACATGTTTGGGCATGGTTAATTTTAAGTTTGGTCTCCTAGCAACATGCAAAGTCTTGCTCAATCTTTCAGATTGATTCAGAGAGGACTTCGATAAGTCCTAATCAAATAATTCAACACCAAAGTTCTCCTCAAGCTCATACTGCTCTTCTAACCAAGTATACTGACTAGGCCTCTCATGATAATTATCAACAACTAATTGTACCATATATCGACGTAACCTCGTTCAATTTTGCTGACCTCGACAATGCGCATAGTGTTTACATAAGAATGAATGTCAGAAAAATTGTAGCCATTTGCGCTGCTTCTGTCCTCTCGTCTGCTCTAGGTCTATCAAATTAAAATTCCAGCTTCGAATAGTTGTTGAATGTAAGAGAAAAATCCTATACACATCATATACACATATGAGATGAATCAGACATACAGGCCTAAACAACATTAAACATACTATTACAAAAGTATCTTTAATAGAGAGCTAGAAAGCAGATGACCTGAGCGTGGTCATTTAAAATACTTTAATAAGATCCTGGTGAAAGGAAGCATGTGTCTCAGTGCTCGCAGAACTGAATGCGCTCCTTGTTCATGACTTTCTTTGTGTGCACACAATGTACCTTGCACTTTTTTAATGACCTCACTCACTGATACTGATCACCTTGCTATTAAAATATGCTGTTTAAGCACAATACTGACATTTTATCAGGTTACTAAAGTCGCTCCTCTTGATGCCCCCCCACAGAAATGTATGTAGTCTTTTTTATCATTATATGTGAAATGCATGGGGTTAAAAAGTCTGAGACCACATTAAAAATTATTTTCCAATTAAACCTGGAAATAAACAGAACCTTTTAGAAGTCTGAAGTACTTAAAACAAAGAAAGAAAAATGAATATTTAATATTCAAGATTCTGCACTATTCACTATTTAAATGTAAGCAAAAATGCTCAGATTTTCCTTGAGTCTTATCCCATCTATTGAAGCATGATGCATTCACGCAACACTCTGTGGATCTAACATGGATCATTAGACTTTACACAGAATTGTGGTACCAATGCATAGTGCAAGACGTCATTAAAATAAACGGGGAACATACCACATACTAAGAAATTCTGAAATTCATTAGATTCTACTTTTTACTCAAGTCATTACTGATAGTATCATTTGTAACTAATAATTTAATAACTGAATGTACAAGTAAATGAACATTACACTTTTAAGGTGAAACATCATTGGTAGACTCTACCATAAATTAATTAGCTAGACAACACGGCAAACTGAAGCTTCAAAGTGCTGCTCAGTGCCATGTTTGTGGTGCCATATAGAGGTATGATATAACGTAGTAATGTATAGTGAAACTTGGCTAGATAAGTGCATTAATACAGGCTAACCCGGTGCAGCACTTCCTGTTTGTGCTTTCTACAAAAGATCCATCCATCCATCCTCTATATGGCTTATACTCTTCAGGGTCACGGGGAACCTGGAGCCTATCCCAGGGAGCATGGGGCACAAGGCGGGGTACACCCTGGACAGGGTGCCAATCCATCGCAGGGCACATATACCTGTACATCCACACACCCATTCATACTCTACGGACACTTTGGACATGTCAATCAGCATACCATGCATGTCTTTGGACTGGTGGAGGAAACTAGAGTACCCGGAGAAAACCCCCACAGCATGGGGAGAACATGCAAACTCCGCACACACAGGGCCACGGTGGAAATCGAACCCCCCGACCCTGGTGGTGTGAGGTGAACGTGCTAACCACTAAGCCACCATGCGCCAAAAAAAGAATTATTAGATATCGTGCTTTGTCCTTGTATCACATGTACAAATAATTTATCCAAGCCTGGCTAGCATATTTATCTGTTTAACTGTGAGGTTAAACATAAACGAGGTTAAATGTTGAATTTTCCCAGCAGAAGCCTTATGTGGCAACTTTGTGCTACACTATATTTTGTTCGGTTTCCGTTCAAATGAATGTACCTAATAAAAACCCGCCAGCCAGATGGTGCCTCGGCTGATGCGCGTAGTTAAGCAGAAGTCAGGATTTGGAACGAGTACCACATGAAATAGTTACAGCATCATTATTTTTAAATGTAGCCACACATTTGTTTTTGTTTTATTTACTGTTAGCTGTTAAACCTACTTGCTCACTAGGCAACTGGACATCCATCCATTTTCCATACCGCTTATCCTACACAGGGGAGCCTGGAGGCTTTCCCTGGGAACTCAGGACACATGACAGGGGACACAGTGGACACCTATCACAGGGCATAATCCAGGGGTGTCCAATCTTATCTGAAAAGGGCCGGTGTGGGTGCAGGTTTTCATTCCAACCAAGCAGAAGCCACACCTGAGTCTATTGAAAGCCATGATCAACTGATTAAACAGGTGGATTCAGGTGTGGCTCCTGCTTGGTTGGAATGAAAACCGGCACCCACACCGGCCCTTTCCGGATAAGATTGGACACCCCTGGCATAATCGCACACACATTAACACACTACGGACACTTTAGAGATGCCAATCGGTCTACAATGAATGTCTTTGGACTGGTTGAGGAAACCGGAGTACCAAGGAGGAAACCCCTGAAGCACGGGGTGAACATGCGAACTCAATGCACACAGCGCAGAGACAAGATTCAAAGTGCCTCATCCAATCTGGACATAAAATAATGTAATATGTCTACCCCGAAAATCAGACACACTTTACTGCCTGCAAGTTGTGTTCACAGGAATAGTTTTTGGTTTGGTGACAGTATGCAACATTAAAGAGTACACCAAAACATACAGGGCAGCAATAAGAAGAAACAGTGCAGCAGGAACACAGACAGGACATGAGACAAGAAGCATAAGACATGGTGTTCAGTGTGTGCAAACTGCAATGCTAAATATTTTGAGGTGGTTCATTAAGCGTTATGGACTGCGGAGGCTGAGACTACAAATAGCATCCAGAAAGAAACCGTGACGTTGGTGTGTTGTTCGGGAGATGATGGACCTTTAGTGCTTTTGTAATGGCAGCTTGACAAAGAGGTGGTTGCTTGCTGTCAGAAGCAATTTTTCACTGCCCTCCTCTTTGTCCTGCTGGTGTAGAGGTCCTTGATTTCGCGGAGTTCACAGCCGGTGATCTCTGCTTATGTCTTGGTCTTGCAGATGGCAGAGGAAGAAAGGAACCAGACTGTGATGGAGGTACTGACCACACTTTCTATGAAGGCTGAGTAAAATCTAAGGACCAGTTGAGATCCATGTTCTCAAACTCAGGTTTTTATAACGTAAACATCCCAAGATTACTTGTACACTGTATATTATATATGCACAATAATACATTCATTTATATTTTATTTAACACATTTCGCTTATCCAGGGCGACTTACATATATCTCATGTATACAACTGAGCAGTTGATGGTTAAGATCCTTGCTCAAGGGCCCAGCAGTGGCAGCTACGAGGTGCTGGGATGTGAACTCGTAGACCTTCTGGTCAGAAGTCCAATGTCTTAACACTAAGCTAATCAATGCCACCATATTTCCTGATTATATTTCCTTTCCTGATGAGCAACGTGAATCATTTACCATTTAAAAAAAAAAAGGTTGTATGTATAAATAAAAACGCACCAGCAGTCAGTGACAAAACGTTTTCATGTTTCCAGCACTACGGAGTACAAAGCAACCCATGAACTCATGTTTTCAGCTATGACTATCTATTCAGCTCTCTTGCACATGCTTCACCTTGACAAATTGGTGGAAATTTAGACTTGGTGCACTTGGATTTGCTTCTAATCTTCTAAAAACAACAACAAAACTAAGTCTCTTAATTAATAAGCAGTACACTTCCAGTTATTCATCATTAAAAGCAGCACCAGAACAGTCCTTAACAAATTACATAAACACAGACACATACCACAGCCAAAATAAACACACTAGGGAACATACTGGACTGATTAAAGGCAAACAGAGCTCAATGTCCATTTGTTCCACTGCATGAGTGATTCTCATAAAATATGTCCAAGTCTGGTCAGAGTCCGGGTTTCTTTCTTTCAACATTTGAAATATGTTGACTTGTTCATTGTTTCTATGAATACAAATACATACAATTACAGGTTAATATACCTAATGCTACCAAGGTCGATAAACACAAAGTCAGAATCATTGGCATCCTTCAAGTAAATCCAAACAAATTTTCATCCTTGGAAAACAATCTATTAAATGCATGCACTAGATCATAAAATGTGTAAGACTAAATCTGATGCATGAACTTACCGCCCACACGCACAAAGAAGAAACCCAAGATCACAGTTTCAAAAGTACGGTTAAGGTGATTTTTCTAATCAGACACCTCCATAACAACAAGCTGTTCAGCGGCAAAGAACAAAATGCAGCTGCTGAACTTCACCAGGCAATAATGAGAGTTGCTAATTGTTATACAGAAGAAAAAAAAAAACAAATACTTTATATTGTCACATATCAAATGTATGTTTAGCAATCTGTACTTGTGTATGTAATTTGTACTTGGAATTACAGTTAATTAGAATACTGATTGATGGAACAAACTGTAAACACTTACAGCATTTATTTATGTAATCTATTAAAAATCATTTCAAATTGCATCATAAGGTCGAAACTATTTGGCCAAATGTTTGTGGACACCTGGCCATCACACTCTTTGAGCACTTTGAATATTTGAGTGATAACTTCCATTCATTTTCTGGATGGCTTACACAGGGGACACCGTAGACGGGGGTCCAGCCCATTCATGCTTTCTTTACCTCTAGACTAGATTATTGTAATGCCGTACTGTCTGGATGTTCCAGTAGAAACAAAGAAACTCCAGTTAGTCCAGAACGCAGCTGCTAGGGTTCTAACTAGAACCAAGAAATATGACCACATCACCCCAATCTTATCCACACTGCATTGGCTCCCAGTTAAATCTCACATAGATTTTAAAATACTATTATTAACCTATAAAGC
>JAFFST010041639.1:1640-14647 GCA_022414735.1 Noturus placidus | reverse complement strand
ACGCTTTTATCCAAAGCGACTTACAAATGAGAGCACATTCACACACCAATGGTAGCAGAGCTGCATGCAAGGTGCTAGCTTGCCATCGGGGGCAACTTAGGGTTCAGTGTCTTGCCCAAGGACACTTCGGCATGGGATCACCCGGGCCGGGATTCGAACCTCCAACCCTACGATTAGTGGATTAGTGGACAACCCGCTCTACCGACTGAGCCACAGCCGCCGTGTGTGTGTGTATATATATTTGTGTGTATATGTATGTGTGTGTGTTTGTGTATATGTATGTGTGTGTGTATATATGTATATGTGTGTGTGTGTGTGTGTATATGTGTGTGTGCGTATATATTTGAGTGTATGTGTGTGTGTGTGTGTGTATGTGTGTGTATATATTTATGTGCGTGTGTGTATGTATATTTGTGTGTATATATGTGTGTGCGTGTGTGTGTGTGTATATATGTATGTGTGTGTGTATATTTACATTTATTCATTTAGCAGACGCTTTTATCCAAAGCGACTTACAAATGAGAGCACACTCACACACCAATGGTAGCAGAGCTGCATGCAAGGTGCTAGCTTGCCATCGGGGGCAACTTAGGGTTCAGTGTCTTGCCCAAGGACACTTCGGCATGGGATCACCCGGGCCGGGATTCGAACCGCAAACCCCACGGTTAGTGGATTAGTGGACAACCCGCTCTACCGACTGAGCCACAGCCGCCGTGTGTGTGTGTGTATATATGTGTGTGTGTGTGTGTGTATATATATGTGTGTGTGTATATATATGTGTGTGTGTGTGTGTATATATGTGTGTGTGCGTGCGTGTGTGTGTGCGTGTGTGTGTGCGTGCGTGTGTGCGCGTGCGCGTGTGTGTGCGCGTGTGTATGTTTGTGTGTGTATATATGTGTGTGTGTGTATATATGTGTGTGTGTATTGGCTAATAATTACAATTATTTATGTATCAGAGATCGACACATCAGCTTTTATAGTCATGTTAATGTTAATGTTTGTGGTACATCCTCACGACAAGTTAGTTCCTGCTGGTACGTTCTTTCCCCACAGTGGAACGTTTTACTGATCGTTACAAAGCACTGGACTCTGGAGACTCTGTCCGTAACTGTTCCATGGACCTATCCAACCAGAAAACTTCGTGAGGCCAATGACCACATGTATTTCTTTAAGTAACATCACACTTTTAATAATTTTAGTTTTTACACAGAGAGTAAGCCCCCCCCCCTCCCCCCGAACGAATAAGTGGTTGCTATAGAAAGGACTCAGAATTCGAGCGAAATCTTTTCTATTGTAGCCGGGGACAATTCTGAGAGCCATGCTGTTGCAGAAAATGAATCCACACCTTCCTCCAGGTTTGAGAATTCAACAGTGCTGTGATATAAAAGGTTGTAATTGGGTGTTGTTAAGATCGAGTATTCATCCACCCTGAGCTAATTATGCTAATTATAGCATCCACAGTCCGTGTAGTACGCTATAAAACATGGGTGTTATCCATACTAGCTAAAAAAAAGAGTAAAATTGGTAAAGCAGGTTTTCAAGGAAATGTAACCCAAGTCGTAAATAAGCAACATGCTCATTTCCCTGTTCACTGATTGACTCTCTGTGGCTGAGACAATGATTCGAGAACAAGGCTCAACAGGTGGACAGGGAGGAAGTGGCAGTTTGGAATGTTGACAGAAAAACCTGTCGTACAAGGAAATACGCTTCTGTTTAAATAGCATGCTTAATGCCATGAGGTTGCAAGCCTGAATGTTTTATTCAAAAGGCGGATGAAAAGCTGCCACGTATTGTTGGCTCCGGTTGAAGATTAAATTGAATGTGTTGCAGGTGTTCCAATTTAATGAATACGTCCCTGAGACGGAGAACGTCGCACGCTTCTTCCGGCTTTGCACGACGTTCATGCTTATGCAGTGTTGCATACACAAATACCCTCATGTAAATTTTCCATGATGTAGTTTGCTTACACAGGAGCCAGTGCTTGCATGCTGTTCTCCTCTGAATGTCAGCCTTACTTTCAACATTTAAAGTCTATCATTTTGTTTAATAAAATGGCTTTCATTCCATGCAGCGGGGGAAAGAAACATGTTTCTGGGGCCCTCTGCTGGAGTAAATGTTGAATGTGTTCTCTACTGTAGTATGAAAATGGACAAAGACTGTGCAGCAATAATAATAATTGTGTTCCTCTCTGTCCTCTCTACCTGTCCTTTCTCCTTGTTAGAAACGGTACTAAGAACCCCACGAAGCACAGATGTCCATCCGCTCCAGCCTCCCACCATCGAGCTCCGTCATCGCTCGCGCTCTCCTCGTCGTTCACCTGCCAATGCCGCTCATGTCCACCTTGCCTCAGCTGATGTCCAACCAGTGCCCTCCCAGTTGTCCGACAGCAACAACCACCTCCCCGAGGACCTATACCCACTGTCCGTGTCGCCTGTGGCCCCAAATGGTCACCACGCCCAGCGTCCAGCCAGCCCGTGCCAGGAGGAGGTGGTGCCTCCTCGGGTCATCCAGCTAATGCCCAGTGCCATCATGCATCCGCTGCTGCTCAGTCCTGGAAGGGCTGGGGTGCCCGGCGAGTTCAGACAAGGTCGGACACCCGCCCAAGAGAATGGGCGTGAGGGGAAGGGCCATCATAATCATCATCATCATAATCACCACCACAATCCTCATCATGCTCCTTCTCACCACGTACTGAGCCTGGCAGTGCAGCAGCAATCACACCAGCAGGAAGATGTCCGCTATAGGAACCAGATCCTTATGCCCGTGTCGCCTCCTGAGGAGCAGGGTGTGCCTATTGGACGTATTGCTGGTAAGAGCATCCTATTTCTACTTTATTACTGAAAGCTTCTTGTTAATGAGAAGTGACTAATAACTGTGGGAGAAAAATGACAAACATTCACTATCTGTTGAGGAGGTTGAGCTGGATCTACACTGGTGCTTGAAAGTTTGTGAATTTTCTATATATCTGCACAAATATGATTTTAAACATTAGATTTTCATACAAGTTCTAAAAGTAAATATAGAGAACCCAGTTAAACAAATGAGACAAAAATATTATACTTGGTCATTTATTTATTGGGGAAAATGATCCAATATTACATATCCGTGAGAGGTAAAAGGATGTGAACCTCTCGGTTTAGCAGTTAATTTGAAGGTGAAATTAAAGTAAGGTGTTTTCAGTCAATGCTATGACAATCAAGTTTAAGTTTAATTTAAAGAACTGGCATCTATCAAAGTCCGGTCCTCACAACACATGTTTGTGGAAGTGTATCGTGGCACGACCAAAGGAGATTTCTGAGGACCGAGTTCTGAGTTGGTGCTAATCAGGCTGGAAAAGATTACAAAAGCATTTCTAAAGAGTTTGGACTCCACCAATCCACAGTCACACAGATTGTGTACAAACGGAGGGAATTTAAGACCATTGATACAAGACATGTAATAGTCTGCGAGGTCACAAAGGAGCCCAGGGTAACTTCTAAGCAGTTAAAGGCCTCTCACATCGGCTAGGTTTCATGAGTCCACTGTCAGGAGAACACTGAACAACAATGGTGTGCATGGCAGGGTTGGAAGGAGAAAGCCACTGCTCTCCAAAAAGAACATTGCTGCCCATCTACAATTCGCAAAAGATCACATGGACAAGCCAGAAGGCTATTGGAACAATGTTTTGTGGACTGATGAGGCCAAAATAGAACTTTTCGGTTTACATGAGAAGCGTTATATTTGGAGAAAGGAAAACACTGCATCCCAGCATAAGAACCTTATCTCATCTATGAAACATGGTGGTGGTAGTGTCAGAGTATGGGCCTGTTTTGCTGCATCTGGGCCAAAGTAACTTGCCATATCACTGATGGAGAAATTAATTCTGAATTATACCAGCGGTTTCTAAAAAACAAAACAAATGTCATAAACTGAATCCCAAGAGAAAGTGGGTCATGCAGCAAGACAAAGACCCTAAACACACAAGTCTAATAAAGTGGAAATGTCCGTGGAAGCCATAGTCATCTATGAGTAAAATAGTTGCTTAATGACATTGAACAGAGCTAATGAATGGCTTTTAGATCATTTGTGGTTATTTTTTTGTTGTTGTTTTTGATTATTACATTGACAATCATGATCACACAAGCTTATTTGTAATGAGACACTACACGTTACTATATGGCCCATTTTCTGCCAGAGGATTAAAGTGAATGATAGTTTAATGCAGATTTAGTCTAGACGCATACTTCATATAGAACAGTTGTACAGTGAATGTATAGTTATTGACTCATTTAGGCCACCTTGTGGCCGGAGTGGTAAATAATAAGTAACTTGGGTTAAATGCGGTATTTGGTTGCATTAACAGGGTGTGATTATGCAGCATTCCTTCCAGGTTAAATGATCTTTCTTTAACTGATATTACTGATCTTTCCTTTTTTGTTTAGATTGCAGACTGCTGTGGGACTACGTGTATCAGCTCCTTTCAGACAGCCGCTACGAGAACTACATCCGCTGGGAGGATCGCGACACCAAAGTGTTCAGAATCATTGACCCCAATGGCCTGGCTAGACTGTGGGGAAACCATAAGGTGTTTTCATGCACATGGATTTTGTCTAATAGGATTGAGGACATGAACCTATTATGTACCATAACGCAGTCTCCAGGATTTTGTGATTTTTGTGTTCACAGAAATGAAAGGAAAATCAAGGAAACTCTCTGGAATGTTCACAGGAGCATGCGGTGTTTCTAAATTACAGACAAAATTCTGATTTTCCGCAAATTTGGGCCAAGATGTATCATTTGATGTCATCACAACGCGCATTCAGTCAAAGCCCTCTTCGACTCGTGTGCGTTAAACATGAGTACAGCTAGGAGGTCTCCTTTACCATCAAGCATCACTGCGGAAGGCTGTGCAAAACAATTTCTCCGATTCAACTAGTTTTCCGCCAAAGAAAAAAGCACAAAAAACTCCACACATTACATCGCTAATTTTGAAACAATCCGCCGCAAAATCGAGCGTTTTTGGCCGCAACAATCACAAAAACCCATTGAGAAATCCTTTACAGACTGATTATGGGACCATCTTAAATAATGATGCTGTTAACATGACTTTTTAGTAGTGAAGTCTATAGATGATACCACCAAAAGTTATTCCCAGTTATATTGTGTTCCTTTAATATAGGCTGCTATATTAGATTATAGTAGTCTACCTTGTAGAGAACAATCCAAACCAGAGGAGATAATCAGTGACTGAAGGCTGAGTGATCATCTTAGCAACATTGCTTTATTAATTGTGTATTATATGAACCGTGCTTTTTTGTTTTCAGGAGTGCAAGAGAGCGATTTGAAACCTTGTCTTCTGTGCTGTGCTTTACAGAACAGGACCAATATGACATATGAGAAAATGTCGAGAGCACTAAGACACTATTACAAACTGAACATCATCAGGAAAGAGCCAGGCCAGAGGCTGCTGTTCAGGTATGTAGGGTGAACTAATAATTTTGGCTTTTATTTACACGATACACTGCATACATGCAAGGATATGTATGAAATCTAAGGCAGATACAGGCCAAGAGGTTCAGGTAATGTTCACATCAGAATGAGGAAATGTAACCCCAGTGACCCTGGACTCCAAGTTCCAAGTGGTCTCGGTTCGACGACGATAAGATTTATTTATTTATTTATTTTTTGTGCATGTGTAAACACAACACGTGCGGGTGGAAGGGTGGAAAAACGTCCACCGAGATCGCATTTCCCCTCATTCTAATGTTTGATCCGAACATTACTTGAAACTCTACCTAACTGAAGGTTTTGACGTGTGTCTAAATGATTTTATGTATCAGGTGCTGCTGCTGTGGATATGATCAAATTTTTGATCAATTGAATGTGAACCTTATGTCTTGTATGTACACGACAGGTTCATGAAAACCCCAGATGAGATCATGAGCGGACAAACGGACCGCCTGGAACATCTCGAGTCAGATTTGGATGATCAAATCTACATTAAAGAGGAGTGCTCAGAGCTTGCCACACACTGAGATGAACTTTTCAAAGCCGTAGATGCCTCGCCAATGTTCTGCTGTCTTCAGTATCCTCTGAGCAGACCTGGACGTTGCTTATAATAAAATGGGAGCCAACTTAAGGAGATAACGTTGTTTTCTGCACTGTTTTCTACGCTGAATCTTAATAATCGTATCCTTAATTTTCTGGTCTCTGCTTCAGAAGAGTAAACTTCAATATGACAATCATTTAAATCAATGATAAGTACGCCTACAAATCGCCTCCTTTCAAATTCCTGGCACAATGAATGATTTCATACTTTTCAGTGAGGACTTTTTTTTAGTGCGTGTTGTACAAACACAAACCGCAGTTTGTGTAAACAAGATATACAAGAGATTAATTCAAGAATAAATTTTAATGAGTGACACTCTTGCTTCATGTTTGTTTATATTATATTGTGATTTAAGCATGGGCATCACATTAACGGAATCAGTCACTTCTGATGGTCGATGTAAATTTATAAAGACTCCCGTACAGTGAACAAGGCCAGGTCAAAACGGGTGGATTGGAAACCCGTATTTATGGGAGTTTAGATTAGTCTGCTTTGAGCTGGGAGACATGGTGGTGCAGCAGGTAGCATTAATGCCTCACAGCTCCAGGGTCCCTGCTTCGATCCTGAGCTCAGGTTACTGTCTGAAGTTTCTGTGCATGTTCTGATCATGTTTGTGTGCACCGCCACGCTCCCAAAACCATGAAAATCTCTGCTAGGTGTAAACTGATGTGCATTTAGCCTCCCAGAAAGGGTGCTTTGTGTTCATTGGATAGACGCAGGGAAAACAAACTCGACTCGCACAGTAACACAAACACCGGGGCGAACTGGGGACACTGTAGCTGTGAGGTGGCAACATTACCCCTCTGTTGTGGTACTTGAAACACCAAACAAAAATGGTATGCTCTATTTTCTGATAAATGTAGTGCAACATTTGACCGTTTCAATGTTTTGTTTGCCAAATATCCGTTTAAATCTTATTTAACAATGTCCCCGAGGCCCTCTGGCTGCAGAACAGTTTTTAACCCCGCCCCTTCTCATGTTGGTGAATGGGACAGGATGCAAACTTACACGTTTGTGTTACATCTCCGCAAATGGTTTTCATGAATAGTGTACTTTCATTTTTACAAGCTCCGTGGACCGCAATACCAAAGCAGCAGTTGACAATGTAGCTCGAAATCAAAGTGTGGCGTTTCGGAATGGACGGGCTCCTGTTAAAGGTGCTTGGACTGACGATGGCTGCCACAGTTGTAATTCCTCTAGGATTGCTGGAGCTATTCATATCCCCGTCCATTTCTTATGCTATTGGTAATTGATGTAGTTCAAACCGTGCAGTTGTAAGACTAGTGCATGTCCATGGTCTTACGTGGCACTTATGTTCTTGTCCCCATGGACCAGGAACACTCCAAGGGTAGGTATTTCAATTCAGTATTTTGGTTTCTGACCTTTCCCTAGAAGTGTTTTCAGTACATGTGTCCTTGCCTCCTCTGATGGCTACTGGTATGTCTGTATTTGGAGGACAGGCTTATTTGTGGTAAGGTGTAATAATTACAAGTGTATAATTGGAATTGTTGTAGTCTGGAGATAAAAAAGGATGGAAGAGGTGTATTAAATGTTTTCTGGGACTGTGTTCAGCTTGCAGGATACTCCCCCTGTCAACTGAGTCTTCTCTATTTAATAATGTGGGCTTTTCCACAACATGCCCAGCAGGGACGCCATCTGAAAGAACCCACCCCCTTCTGTCTTTTATATCATGGTATTTGGGCTTACAGTGAACTCAGAACAGCGCTACCTACCACCAGAGCGCGTCAGAATGTACATTAGCAGGTGGGTAGGTTCACTGAGGATGCTAGCCCCTGCATGTGGAGAGTATAATTATATTTGTAAGTCAGCTTGCCATGTATGGTATGTTGCATACCAGAAATGGGTCATCAGACAGTAACTTGACCCAAAACATGCTCCTGACCTCAGTGTTGCATCAAAACACTCTAGCGACATCAAGGTGACACAAGGTTGAGCGACAGTCCTTGCTTTACACACAATCGCTGGGCATACCCACACCTGAGCAACATATAGGTTGGGACTGTACAATGGTGCAACAGATGCACTGTCAAGACCGGAAAGGCCTCAGTTTGATCTTTTACTGATCATTGGAAAAACCTGGAAGTCCCCTCCCAATGGACTCAGATAAACAGCAAGTTTTGTCACCCTCAGCCAGGGTGCATCATGTCATTGTCCCTTCAGACTGAATCACCAACTGAGGACTCATAACAGTGTGTGAAACCTTTCTGAATGTGGACTCCCCATCACACAGGCCAGGTATGCCCTTAAACAGAACTGGTCCTGCAAGTGGTATTTCTGGATCAGCTAAACCCTGTGCATTGATCCAGTTCAGTGTCTGGTTCCTAATGATTTGACCTTTCTTCAGGGATGGCTGAATAGTAACAAGTCCCCATCTACCTTCTGTATGAAAAGCTGTGCATGTTGCATCCAATTCAGTGTACGACAACACAGACCTTCCTACTAGTGCTGGAACCCCTTCATTAAAGATCCTATCTATGGACGTGTGCATTCTGTAGATATGCCAACATACTGAAGTCAGGGACGAAGCCATTAAAGACCTCATCGGCGTTAGCTTGAGTTTCCATTTCCTTCGATAGCAGAGCAGAGGTACTGCAACAGGACCTTGCAAGTCTGATTTCTTTGAAGGTTTATAAGGTTTCATCATGGTTATGACATCGTATGTGGGTAGGAGTATACGTTATATGATCCACATCAAGGACCAGGGGCCGGGTTCATGAAAATCTTCTTAAGACAGTTCTTAAATTAAACTCTAAGAAGTTTGTAATAGTGTTCCTAAGTGCAGGTACTGTACTTTTTTGTTATTAACGGTCACGTGTTGATGAATACATCTTCGTTTGGGATGAAATTCATGGATAAGTGGAGATTGCATGTCCACATGATGGCGCACTCTGAACACATTTGGATGAGACCGGGAAAGCTCAAATCCATTCTGTAATTACACTGGAACATAAGAGTCCAGGTTCATGACGAATTCTCTCTCCTCACCTTCTGGAGATGCTGACAAGAGCTCAAGAGGTTGTTTTATAACTCTGACATTCCTTCTGCATGCAGTGGTTTGTTTTTAAAAAGATTCATTTATGCGCTTGCACATAATTATGACTTTTTTTTTAAATTTCCATTGAAGAGATAACAAAATGAATAATAATAATAATAATATAATAAGAATAAGAAAAAGAAGAATAAGAAGCACTATTCCCACACAAAATATTGACTGATTCAGTGGACTAGAAGTGTTTACAGTAACTACCAATATTTATTTTAATGATATACAGTGCCCTCCATTAGTATTGGCACCCTTGGCAAATATAAGCAAAGAAGGCTGTGAAAAATTGCCTTTATTGTTTAACCCTTTGATCTTTTGTTCAAAACATTCACAAAATTTGCTGCTATTGTTCTTCTTGTTATTCTTCTTTCTTTTCTCTTCATTATTGCTATTCTTCTTCTATTTCAGTTTTTTGTTGCTTATTGCTACTATTATTTTTCTTCTTTTCTTATTCTTATTGTTTGTTCTTCTTCTCCCTCCTTTATCCTCCTCTTCTTCTTTATCTTCTTTTTTCTTCTTCGTCTTCTTCTTATTAATATTGTTATTGCTGTTTGTTGTTGTTCTTCTTCTCCTTTGTTTTCCCCCTTCCTCTTCTTCTTATTGTTGCTATTGCGGTTACGGTTCTTCTTTCTTTGCCTCCTTCTCTTCATCTTGTATTATTATTATTATTATTATTATTATTATTATTATTATTATTATTATTATTATCATCATCAACAGTGATACGCGTTGTTGTTGTTGTTAATAGGCGGTTATACTAACACAGGCTGTGTGAACTGACTCGCACCAAAAACTGAACTCCGTTCTTCCGAGTGGTGTGAGTGTGTGTGTGTGTGTGTATGTGAGTGTGTGTTGGAACGCAGTACTGGAAAGAGCACACACACACACACACACGCACGCGCGCGCGCGCGCTCACACCCACAGTAGCCACCAACTGCGCCTAACTGCTGCTTTGAGACTTTCCTCCAGCGTTATCCGGTGTCCCTGGGTTAAAGTGTCACTCTACAGCGGCCGACATCACACCGGTGCGCACGCGGAACAGGAGCATTTCGCACGTCGAATCGGCGCGTCCTCGGCGCGTGAGCAACATCTGGATTAAAGCAGATGTTCAGCCGGAGAGAATCAGAAATCCCAACAGGGCACCGTGATCCTGGCCGAACCGGACTATGCTGATATCACGGCGGATTCCTGTCCAGGCTTTGCTCGAGCGGATGGATTAAGGAACAGCTCCCAGGACTGAGAGAGAGAGAGAGAGAGAGAGAGAGATAGCGGAAGATAGCGCACACAGAGCGGCGCAGCAGGTACAAACTCGTTCCCAAAACACACTACACCAAACACCAAAGTGCCTTCAATCAAAGCGATGCGTGCTTTAGACTTCTTCAGAGCTTTAGTCACGTGCGACAAAATGATTACTACCAATCTCCAATGACCTAGATGACTGAACACTTTAATCATGTTAAATGGACTCTTACAAGTTCTCCATGGAATAACAGAACACCTCCAGTGTGAGAGAAAGTCTTACATACAGTAGTGGAATGAGGAGTTTTTAATGATCATGTATCATGCTGACCCTAACCCTTATCATCTTTACTCAAGTTCATCAAGTTTACTCATTCATTCAACTTCTCTATCCTGGTCTTCACATGTCCAGCAGTGACGGAACTCTCTCACAGTCTGTGGCCAGGACATCACGAAGGTGTTAATTCAACCCTTACTATGTGTTAATTGCTGTAGGTTTTAATCCAAAGCTGCACTTCACTGGGGGCCTTTTGTTGTCCAATTCTGAGCAAATGATAAAGCATTGTCATGTAAACTCACATCATATCATATCACAGCTTCCTTATATATCAGAATCCATTCTGTGTGTCTCTGAAATTGTCCTTTGGAAGCATTCCCGTGTTGAGATGATTCTTCAAGTTCAAACTGATATTAATTAATAGAATGCGCTGATATTTAACCGAGCTAATGATTTCGATGAAACACTTATTGCAATTTGGTTCAGTGTAATTTCTATTACGGTCAAATTTGATCAGTGATTCATCATCATAACCGGCTGCTCGTTGTGTTGAAGAGAAGTATATGGTGTATTCATGCTAGCTTGCTTAGTCCTGTATAGGTATATTGTTTCCTCACGAAAAAGAACTGTTTTGTAAAGCGTAAACAGTTTCCAAATCTAAACATTCTGCTTTCTGGTGAACATGCAGGTTTCTATTCCTAAAGCGATGTCCCTTGAGTCATAAAGCTGTATATGTGACGCATGTTTTAAGGTTTCACTTATTATATTATAAAGAATTGCTGTAACTGTGTTCGAAATACTGCAGCGGTATGATAAACCTCTAAACTCTGGACAGTTAACATGCAGAGCACCTTTCTGATTTAAGACACACCTGCTTTAACTGTCATTGCTTTAATACACCTAATGGTAATATAGAAATACTATGATATAGAATAATCTCCTTTGGGTGAACCATGGGAGCTGTAACATATCATTGAAAATTCATTGCTATTTTATATTCATGATTCTCCAATGCCTATGATCACATATAGCAACTATGGCCAAAGTGTATGTAATGAATGTTGTAAATATAGATGTCAGTTCGCATTCTCCACATCACAGCACACACACACGGAAAACACAGCCTCGTCATATACTTACTAACATTTCATTCACTAGAATGACTGTATAGTTCGAATGTGCATCTCCTTTATTCAAAATTCACGGCATGTCACTATTGGACTATAGTGATAAATCCAGATTATAAATGATCTATTAAAGTATAATCCATCTGCTAATGAATAGTGGAGTATAAGTTAAAGCAAACCCAATACGACCTGAAGATAATGAATGCATCATTGAAATATTAGACTTCTTTCTTCACACGGTCGCTATCTGTGCGAGTGGTACAGTTGCAAATAAATCAAAGCTACAACATTCAATTTGTCTTTATCAAAATGTTAATGCAGTTAGTATGTTCGCCATATTATATCACGGCTATAGGTGTTCTAGAACACATGCAGCAGTTATAGAAGCAGAATTAAACACTGCGGATGAATCAGAATATCAGTGGAGAGAGTATACTTAATGAATAATTACTCAAGTAATTACTTAGCACTTACTTAGTCACTATTACTTGAGTGCCGAGTGTTTTTATGAATTATTTGAACAAAAGATCAAAAGGTTAAACAATGAAGACAATTTAACAAGGGTGCGAATATTAGTGAAGGTCACTGTTATTACACAAGTAAAATTACCGTCAGTTTAAAATATAATTACTCAAGTTAAATTACTGTAACTTCAAAATATAATTACTCAAGTAAAGGTACTGTAACTTAAAAATATAATTACTCAAGTAAAGGTACTGTAACTTTAAAATATAATTACTCAAGTAAAGGTACTATAATTTTAAAATATAATTACTCAAGTAAAGGTACTGTCACTTTAAAATATAATTACTCAAGTAAAGTTACTGTCAGTTTAAAATATAATTACTCAATTAAAGGCTGTCACTTTAAAATATAATTACTCAATTAAAGGTACTGTCACTTTAAAATATAATTACTCAAGTTAAATTAGTCAGTTTAAAATATAATTAATTACTCAATTAAAGGCTGTCACTTTAAAATATAATTACTCAATTAAAGGCTGTCACTTTAAAATATAATTACTTAATTGAAGGTACTGTCACTTTAAAATATAATTACTCAAGTGAAGGTACTGTCACTTTAAAATATAATTACTCAAGTGAAGGTACTGTCACTTTAAAATATAATTACTCAAGTAAAGGCTGTCACTTTAAAATATAATTACTCAAGTAAAGGTACTGTAACTTTAAAATATAATTACTCAAGTAAAGG
>JAFFST010041630.1:17236-21081 GCA_022414735.1 Noturus placidus | reverse complement strand
CACTGAACTTCCGGAGAGAGTTTGCTGCACTGAAAGTAAAGGGGATGAATAATTTTGCACGCCCAATTTTTCAGTTTTTTATTTGTTGAAAAAGTTTTATATCTTTGTTTGAGGCCTGAAATGTGTCAAAAGGTCAAACAGTTCAAGGGGGCCGAATACTTTCGCAAGGCACTGTATATATATATATATATATATATATAAGTATAAATATTCAATGAAGTGTCTTGTGAACTCTGATCCAATCAAAACAATCCCAACAGTCCCTATTGTCATATTCCAGATCCGAGCATTATAGCTACAGATTTGTGCTGAAGATCCAGTCAGAGCTCTAGTATTGTACAGTGCTTTAAAACGTATTTAAAGACCACTGAACTGGAGGGGATGTGATACGAGCAGTCGGCATCATCTGTCCAGCAAGGAGAGCTTGTTCATATGAGATTCGGAGTAAATTATGCTGTCAGTCGTACAGATCTGAGTGGCAAGGTCAGCGTAACTGGATCTCTCATTAGACCACGTGTACAACAGAAAGCCTTTCTAACATCCCTTAGTTAAACAGTAGGAGGTTATGCGGTCGGATTACCACAACTCCGTTTTGCAGTTCTAAGAGTCCGTCCTGTTGGTCTGAGTTGTATGATTGACCGCAGGTACCACAGAACACATTCTACTGGGGCAGCTGTGGCTCAGTAGGTAGTGCGGGTTGTCCACTAATCCACTAATCGTAGGGTTGGTGGTTGGAATCCCGGCCCGGGTGATCCCATGCCGAAGTGTCCTTGGGCAAGACACTGAACCCTAAGTTGCCCCCGATGGCAAGCTAGCACCTTGCATGCAGCTCTGCTACCATTGGTGTGTGAGTGTGTCTCATTTGTAAGTCACTTTGGATAAAAGCGTCTGCTAAATGAATAAATTTAAATGTAAATGTAAATGTACTGGTTCTACGGATGTGAATGTCATGTTTCCTCTAAGCTGCTTTACAAGTGAGCTCCAGTTATAATCCATGTGTCATATCCTGTAGTTTATGGGTTTTATTAATTGGCTTTGCAGATATGTGCAATACTCTAAGCTATGCGGTGCTGTTTACAGGACTAGAAGAATCCTGGTCTGAAGGGATGACATCCAAAGCATGAATCAGTCTTGATCTCTTCTCTGATTTGCAGAAAGGAAAAGGTAAGGCACGTCAGGTGGACCTGGAGCGGGCGCTGACTGCCAGAGACCGAGTCGGTGTCCAGGACATGGTGCTGCTGGACGCCCACAACAGCGAGACGGCCGTTCTGGACAACCTGAAGAAGCGCTTCTCCGAGGACCTGATATACGTGAGTTTGGGTTGACCTGAAAACCGAGTGCACTCAGAGAGCAGACATTTCCTTTCACCTCGCTCCCTGACTGTCACTACTGACCACGAGCTGGGGAAAGTAGGGCAGAGTAGATCACTGCTGTATCACTGCTTGTCTTATTACATGATGTATGGGATTATCACCTCAGTTTATTTGTCTTTTTAAAGACTTATATTGGAACCCTTCTGATCTCGGTCAACCCGTACAAAGACTTGGACTTCTACAGCAAGAGGCACATGGACCTTTATATGGTGGTCAACTTTTATGAGCTTCCACCCCACATGTAAGTCTGTCTGTACCATGTTTCTATCTGTCCTAGTGTCTCATTATCCATAAAGACCCAACCCATCGACTCTACAGCTGTTCCTGTAATATGCCAATTAGTCTCAGGTGTTCTTAAGACCTCAGCAGAAGCCACCATGCAGCCACAATCTCCACCTCCTTATGCACTTATTTCTCCCTCAATACAGCTACGCCCTGGCAGATAACGCCTACCAGACCATGCTAGCGGAGGCTAATAACCACTTCATTCTGATCTCTGGAGAGAGCGGGGCGGGAAAAACCGAGGCCACGAAGAAGATCCTGCAGTATTACGCTGTTAGCTGCCCCAGTAGCTCCCTGCTGAACTCCGTCCGGGACCAGATGCTCATGTCCAATCCTATCCTGGAGGTCCAATCTACTGCTTTTACATTTTGTATATATAGTGTGTGATTTGTATACTGTGATGATAAAATATGAAAAGTGCTTATAGTTATAAATACACTAGTACAGGGGTTCCCAAAGTTTTCCAGGGTAAAACCCCCAAATAGCATTAACATTTGAAAGTGGCCCTCCTTTTACAAGATGTCTTTCAAACACATTCTAAATACAAACTACTGAATATATCCCCTTTTTATTAATAATTATATATTTACAATACATTACAACTTACATATACAACTTAAATATTTACATTACATTACATTAGGAATGGATTGTGTGTGTGTGGTCGTCTGAGAGTGAGAATTTTTCACACCAAATTGTTGAGGCCCCTCTGGCGCCCCCTGGCGGCCCCCACTTTGAAAAGCACTGCACTAGTATATTGAATGTAAATACACACACGCAGCCTTTCTAGGATATTTGCTTGGCTGTTTTATAGACACCTGAGCATCATGCAGTTCTTCCTGATTTAATAAAATGAATGATTCTTATTAGAGAAGTTCAAAGTGTAGGTCTTTAATCATTTCATGAAATAATCCAATTTTCATGTCAGGCTTTTGGAAATGCCAAGACACTGAAGAATGACAACTCCAGTCGCTTCGGAAAGTACATGGACATTCAGTTCGACTGCCAGGTTAGAACAGCTTTCACAAATATCTCTCACTGTCTGAGTTATTTTACTGTATTTTATTATTTCTTTTGCATTCTGGTGTTCTATTAGAGATCCCTGTTTAAATCAGATCAAACATCTCCTGAGAACAGTTAATGAAGACGAGTAGTGAGGGATTCGCTTTGACTCTGAACGCACTTTATTTCCTGTGTTTGTAAGGTTGGCGCTCTGTCGTTTGTTGTTGTAGGGCGATGCAGTTGGAGGTCACATCCTCAGCTATCTGCTGGAGAAGTCGCGTGTGGTCCACCAGAACCACGGCGAGAGAAATTTCCACATCTTCTACCAGCTGCTGGAGGGAGGAGACGACGACCTGCTGAGACAACTGGGCCTGGAGAGAGACACACAGTGCTACAACTACCTGCTACAGGTCGAACAGATTCGCTCCACACACACACACACACACACACACACACACACACACACACACACACGTGAAAATAGGGCATGGAAACTGCTTTCGGAGCTCCGGGTCCATCAATATTTTCCATTGTAGTGATTATTTAAACTGTAGTTTGAAATAGTTAACAGCAGTATTTTTTTTCTTTCTGTAAACTATAGTAGAGATTTAGAATAGAGGTCTTCAACAGGGGGTCCGCGACCCCTAGGGGGTCCTCGGAGGTACTGCATGGGGGTCGTTAAAGTTTTGGTACCAGTTTGTTATAACACAATTTCATACAATATATATAATTAGAGGGTCCCCGCTCCATCTCGCCATCAGTTTGGGGTCCTTGGTCTAGAAAACGTTGAATTTTAGAATGAAATGTGTTGACATATTTCTGATGTTTGCATTATTTCCGGACTCCTGCAGGGTGAGTGTGCCAAAGTGAGCTCCATCAACGACAGGAACGACTGGAAATCGGTGAAAAACGCCCTCCTGGTCATGCACTTTGATCTCAGCGACATTGAGGTGAGAACATCTCAGAAGTACAGCGTAAGACAGCGTTTCAGCATGTAGGACTGTGTGTGTGTGTGTGTGTGTGTGTGTGTGTGTGTGTGTTGTGCACTTAACATCTGTGCATCTGTAGCATCTGTTTGGAATCATCGCAAGTGTTCTGCACCTGGGGAACGTCCCGTTCGACAGAGACACCAAAGGCAATGCTGTCCTCAACTCCAACGCTGAACTGCGCTGGGTATCGAAGGTACGA
>JAFFST010041630.1:2236-14736 GCA_022414735.1 Noturus placidus | reverse complement strand
TTAACAGCTAGTAACGGTGAGATTAGCCATGAAGCCGTCTAACGAGCATCAGCTAATCAGCTGGTAGATAATTACACGTCATCTAGCCCAGTCTATATTTACCCAGTTTCTCCCTGAGTGTGAGGACCGTCTCGAACAGTGAGATGAGCTCCTCAGTATTGTTCAGATGTTGTCCTGCAGAGTTCTACTCTAACATGAATAATAATCAGGTTAAGATCTGGGTCATGACCGCTGATCTCAGTAATGTTCTGATGGAATAACAGACAGAAGCTGGCTGATAAGAAAACCCGCAGGACGCTGGAGAGAGGCGACTTCCGTCTGCTTCATTACGCCGGCGAGGTGACGTACTGCGTCGTGGGTAAGACACGCCACGTTAAACGCCCCTTCTGAGGAACTCAAGAACGATTGTTAATATTTCAGCGCACTGCATTCATCATGCATCATAAACACACTGTTTTATTTTGAACCCACGTCCTGTCTCCTGGACCTTCTCTGTAACGAGGCCTTCACCTCTTTTGCTCTAAGATGTTTCTCCTCTCACGTTTTCGACAGGCTTCATTGACAAGAACAATGACCTGCTGTACAGGCACATCAAAGAGGTGAGTGTGGAGACAGTTCAGCCTGGCTCCGCCCACTACACAGCGTATATTATACAGGAGCTGACGTGCGTGTGTGTGTGTGCGTGAGACAGGTGATGCGGCAGTCGAAGAACTCTATAATGCAGCAGTGTTTCTCGTCTGACGAGGTGGACAGCAGGAGAAGACCCGAGACGGTGAGACACGTGTGATGAATATCAGACAGCCAATCAGAAAGCAGTTTTAAACCCATTACCAGTGTGATGGACTTGGATCTTCGGAGCATGAGCTTCTTCACCAGCTGGTTCCATCATCACATGACGATGCTGTAATACGAGAGTTGCTCTGATCTCACTGCCTCTCGATAGCGCCACAGCTGTTGGACTAAAGCAATAGCAATTATTTCATTACACATGAAACTGGATCCTAGTGAGTCGAGTCAATCTGAATCTCGATCTCAATGTGAATGTGAACGCAGGTGGCGACTCAGTTTAAGAACAGTCTGCAGGGACTGACTGAGATCCTGATGGCGAAACAAGCCTGGTACGTTCGCTGCCTAAAATCCAACGATGGCAAGCAGTCCGGTAAGACCACACACACACACACACACACACACACACACACACTCGAAAGTATACAACAGCAACCTGTTTACATCTCGCACACTCTCTGTCCATCTAGGAAGGTTTGATGATGTGCTGGTGAGGCACCAGGTGAAGTATTTGGGTCTGATGGAGCACCTGAGAGTCAGACGGGCCGGATTTGCATATCGGAGGAGATACGAGGAATTTCTCAAGAGGTATAATTATAATATTGTTTATTTTCATAAATCTACAATAGTTGGACAGTCGATCAATCGGAATGATAGTGTTTCAGATGAGAATCTTTTGATGTCGAGACGCTCGGGTGTGTTTGTGGTGACGCTGCAGGTATAAACCTCTGTGCCCTGAGACCTGGCCACACTGGAGAGGAGTTCCTGCTGAGGGAGTGGAGAGACTGGTGCAGCACCTGGGCTACCAGCCTGATGAGTACAAGATGGGCAGGTATCACACACACACACACGCAGCATTAGACACATCACGGTCATGACAGCACATTTTGACATTTCCTGTCTGCAGGACTAAAATCTTCATCCGCTACGCCAGGACACTATTCGCCATCGAGGACGCCTACGAGATCTGCAAACATGAGCTGGGTCAGTAGAGTACGAGTCCAGTAGAGTACGAGTCCAGCGAGACGATAGCTAGCTCGAGGACGTGAGATGTCTCATAATGAACATCCGGGTGTTTTCTGTGTTGTAGTTGCAAAGATACAAGCCAAGTACAAGGGTTACCGGACTCGAGGAGAGTTCAAGAAACAGAAAGAAGCGGGTACGTCGTTTCCTGTCAGACGTTCCCTAAAAACGAGCGCTAGACGCTAATTCTTCAACAAATCTTACTGGACACGTCGTAATAAGACATAAATGTTCTTACCGCCAGCTACTAAGATTGAGACGTGCTGGAGAGGAGTTCAGGCTCGGAAAGAGCGAGAGAGACGAGCCTGGGCTGTCAAAGTCATTAAGAAGTAAGTGGCACGCGGGGATGTGATGAAATGAAGTTCTGTTGTAAGTGGCCCATATTGAGGCTGAACTTCAATCATGATCTTCCCAGTTGACCTTGTGGTGTGGCGTGTGTACACTTACTGTGGCCAGGCATTCTCTGATCAATCCTGCTTCTGGACAGTTCACTGTAATCTAACTCGGGTCGGATGGATCCAGATTCGTTTTAGAGTTTGACGTGATTTTGTTGTTGTAGATTTATTAAGGCTTACTTGACGCGTGGCGAGGCAAAACCCACGGATAACTCCGAGTACCTGGTGTTCGTCAGACAGAGCTACCTCAAAAGGCTGAAAAATAATCTACCGGAAACCGTCTTGGACAAAACCACGTGGCTCACACCTCCACCTGTAATGAGAGAGGTACCGACACGTCACGCTGTAGCGTACTCGCACGACTCAACACTCCATTAATAATCTCCATTCTTATTAACGACCCGCTCAGCAGCCGGAATGTTTTGGTCCTGTCTCTTGTTCTCGTCGTTGCAGGCGTCGGAGATGCTGCGGAGGCTGCACACGCGCTGCTTAGTGAGGAAGTACGTGCGAGGGATCACGCCGCAGAGGAAAGCTCAGGTTATAACAACGACAATAACTTGATTTACGTATATCATACGTTTCGGACATTTTTCATGCAGGCTGTCGAGCTGTATTACAGTGTAGCCACATGACGTGTTCCTGATGACATCACGAGGTGTCCGTGTATAATGTTAATAATGTAATGATGATGTTTCTCCCGCCAGCTGCAGATAAAGGCGCTCACCAGTGACCTCTTTAAAGGGAAGAAGGAGAGCTACCCTCAGAGTGTCGCTGTGCCTTTTGTGGACACCAGGATCAGTCAGTACATTACACATCACCATCATTAGTGTCATCAGAATCCCAAAAACGTGTGTAAACATGTGTAAATCCTCCCTGCAGGTGAGCAGGACATTAACGAGCGCGTCCTGCAGACGATGACGCAGGAACGCATCAAGGTACACTGTAGGGCTGAGTGTTAATAAATCACCCTGTCTGAGGAACTGAAACTAGGCGTGTCCAAACAGAGCACAGAGAAACCATCAGCTTGTCTTGTATGCACTGCAGTACTGCGTTCCTGTGGTGAAATACGACCGGAACGGGTTCAAACCGAGACCCAGGCAGTTCATTCTCACCCAGGTCGCACTGCACGTCGCAGAAGAGGCCAAGATCAAACAGAGAGTCGAGTACGTCTCACTCAAAGGTGAAGTATAAACGATGGCGTTCTGTCCTGAACACACTGCTGGGTTCGTTACGCATCATTAATGCACTCACTAAACCACGATGTGTTTTTAAATCAGGGTTTAACACATTACATCAATGCTTTAGCTGGACGTGGTGAAAGAAATTGAATCATGGGAGGAGATGAATGAATTCTAGCGTGCGTGTTCTGTTGGTGCAACCGTGTTGTGATGTCGTGTTCTGCAGGTGTTTCCGTCAGTAACCTGGGAGACACTTTCATGATCCTCCACGTGGCGAGCGACGGCCCCAAACAAAAGGTACACAGATTGGATTGAGCGTCTAGACATTATTCATAGCATCACTAGCGAAAGAATGAGCTTTACGGTCAGATCACTGCGGTGTAACTTCTGATCAAACCGCCATAGTGCTTGCTCACGCAGAGCGTAATCTCTGTAACGTCTCCTAACATGACATCAGGTCCAAGTTTGATTTACAGCTAAACTGTAGGCATGATGTCTAGAAAAGACTCTTTATGATGCCAGTATGCACATCTCCTAAAGCTACAGTTGGAGACGTGTCTTTAAGACCGCCCTGTCCTGCATTAGGGAGATCTCATACTTCAGTGTGATCACCTCTATGAAGTCGTGACCAAACTGAGCGTGCTGGCAAAAAAGCAGAACGCCATCAACGTGCTCCAGGCAAGGTGAGAACATTCACGAATGACTCGTATATGAATGATTACATCTGTCCCTAAATCTGTTCTACAAACTAAACATCATGTGATCTGCATCCGGCTAACGGTCTGACCTGTGCTCCTGTTTAAGTATTAAGTTTGAGATCAGTGGCGGTAAGGAGAACTTTGTGGACTTCAGCACTGGACAGGAAGCCACGGTGTATAAGGACAAAAACGGCCATCTGATGGTGGTGAGAAAACTCTTATAGTATATAGCGGAGGTCTTCAACAAGGGGTCTGCGACCCCTAGGGGGTCCACGGAGGTACTGCATGGGGGTCGCGAAAGTTTTGGTACCAGT
Source organism: Noturus placidus (assembly GCA_022414735.1). NCBI lineage: Eukaryota > Metazoa > Chordata > Actinopteri > Siluriformes > Ictaluridae > Noturus > Noturus placidus. The sequence continues at coordinate 10,342 of JAFFST010041630.1, read as the reverse complement.
TTGATAGAACACAATTTCATACAATACATATTATTAGGGCGTCCCCGCTCCATCTCGCCATCAGTTTGGGGGTCCTTGACCTGGAAAACGTTGAAGACCCCTGGTATATACACTCTGTGGATAATAATCGACGTGGAAAAGAATGAGAAGTTCAGCATGGGTCTCAGTATTTACACTTCAAGACCCAAGTTCTAGTGATTTAACCTTTTAAACCACATCAATTATTAATCCTGCGTTTTTATTTACCTTTAATCCTTACTTCCGTATTAATGTTGTGGAATTTCTAATAATTTAGTCCTGAATTAAATAGATATTATCTCGACATTTAGACAAACTTTTAACATTATTTCTGGTTTATTAACGCTGAGGTTCGTGAATTTGAATGTAAAAGCATTAATCTTGTTTACTTTAGGTCACACCGAGGGTCAGGACCCGCTGAAGACGACCAGCTTCTTCTGTCCCATATAAACATCGAGCTCAGCTCTGGAAGGACAAAACTATTGTTCGGGTTTTTAAACCGACTTTAATTGTAGTTTAAATGTTTAAATGTAGTGGACTTGCACACAAACAGGGTTTCTTTTCTCCCCAGTGGCTCCTGCTCTTCAGTCCTCATTTAAAAATCAGTTCATAAACTCTAATCATTTCCTGAACCTGTAATACCGAGACATATTTAAAGGTTTTATACTTAAAAGAAATAAAAAGATGAGCTCAACAAAAAGATTCTGGTCTTGGAAAATCTGTAGAAATATTTATTTGCGATAAGGAGTGTATAAATATAATTGTATGTAAAACATTTCTTAAATCGTGTGCGCTTCTGTACAAACATCTCTACAGTATACAGATTACATAATGTGCCTTTAATAAAACTAGCGACAGACACAACGTGACTGCACACACACACACACACACACAAGACATGGTTTAACTGAAATTCTATTTAAGACTTTGCTGATCTAGGATCAGCTTTCATACTGTAGCGAAAATAATACCGAGCGTGCTCATTTTGGACCAGTCACGTTACTGCTGATCCAGGACCAGTTCTACACTTTCAATACAAACTATGCTCATGTGAAGCTGATCCTGGATCTGAGATCTGTGTGTTAAACCACAGAGAAGGACCACGTGATGTTGGGGGGGGGGGGCTGGTTTGCCACTCAATCAGTATCCGAATAATACAGTTACCTTCCATTAGTGAACCGTCCACACGCTGCACTTCGTCTGGGTTTCAGTCGCTCAACACCAGCACTGCACTCAGCAGACCGACGGAGAGACGCGCCGTTAATTCGTTCATTAATTAAACAGCACACGGTGAATAATGCCGTGTAATCCACCACATCGCCAGGATCACTATATATCGCTGACATGATTTATAGGGAGTAATTGCTCAGCTTGACCACAGCCTGCTTTCTAAAGGGGCAAAACGAGCACATTGCTGCCCTCTGGTGGATAAAGAGTTACAGCATCTCTATCCTCAGTGAATCAGGAGCAATACAAAAAAATAAATTAAAAAAATTCAACAAGACCATCGCCACAGAGACGATAGTCACGACGCTCGGAAGTACGGGAATTGTAGGAGCAGTTAATACGTGACATGCGGTCTGACTCGGACGCAACACACACACGACCAGATAAAAGCGAACGCTGTCCGACTGCAGTGACAGAGTATAGTGCAGAGTTTAAGACTCCTGACCGCTGCTCACGCCATCGATAAGATTCAACTCCATCACTATTCAAGTACACGCCGTTCCACTTCAGGTCAAAATCAGCTACATTCGTTGAGACAAACAATACGGCGGGAAGGAAGAGAAAGAAAGCACGTCAGATGCAAATCGAGGGGGGGGGACTGGGTGATTAAGGCACAGGGGTTGTAGGTCAGAGAAACGAGGATTAGAGGTCACGGGTGGTGATGCGTACGGTCGTCAGGTCGCTTGACGTGGATCCTGCGCACACGGTCGACGCGCTCCTCGTCCTCGTCCAGATGGTGCGAGCGTCCCGCAGCGCCCCCTGTCGCCTCCAGCAGAGCGTTGTCAGGTCCGCGGCCGTCCTGACACTCGTACAGCAGGATGTTCAGCGTCTCCTCGTAGATCCGTGCCTCGGGGAACTCCACCTGTGTTACAGCAGGGCCACCGATACAGATTATACTTCAGTAGGAAACACCCAAAAACATCAACTTAGAACACCACGGTAGCTAGACTCCATTTTAAATCAGTAATAAAGCTCTGACGGGGTTAAACTGCGTGACATATCACTGCTGTCTGTATAAACACACGGCGAGATTACCTTGGTCTGCTTCTTCTCCGTGGCGTAGACGATGGAGGTGCAGCACACCTCGGCGATCTTCCTGCCCTGTCCGTAAAACGACCAGCAGCAGATCTCGTCTCCGATCACGTCTTTAATGAAGAGCACGCGGCCGTTAAAGCGCAGCGAGAGCTTATCGAACAGCTCGATGTTCTTCAGCATGTTGTCGTCCGAGTTACTGGGGAGAGTGAGATGGCGGTTAATAACGTCAGGGTTTACACACCTGAACCGTGACTCGTTACTCCGAGATAAATGTCCACGTAAACCTCACGCTCACCTGGTGTAGGAGTACTTATTGTTGCTTCTGTTGTACAGGAGTTTAACGGTAGGCTGCGAACAAACAGATCAAACTTTATCGTTTTCTAAACCATCGAAAGGAAAGAACGGGAGTCTCGCTGTACCTTATTTGACGTGGCGATGAGCTTCTGCTCTTCCTTAGGGGAGGTCACTAAAGGAACTTTGCAGAAGGGCTCGTAGGCATCTTTGTTCTAGAGGGATTTTTATAAAGGAGTACAAATGAAAGATGTATAAAGTGTTCTAGTGACAAACTTATAGCTTCGACAATCTGTTGTGTAAAGGTGTGCGTTATATAGACGTGTTGTACGCTGGCGAGTTTGCATGTAGTGTGTGTGTGTTAGTGTTACCTGCAGCGCGGCCTGACACTCGTCCACTAACCCCTGCACCAGGTAGTACTTGGCTTCAGCCAGCAGCTCCTCTGTCTCTCTCCTGCTCTCGGGCAGAGGCACCACGCCGTCACGCAGGTAATTGAGCACAGTGCCGAAGTGTTTCCCGCATCGGTCGATCAGGATCCATCCTACAGGGGAGACACGGAGCGTACGAGAACATCACCTCCTCTGTAAGCGTTTAACGCTTGGGTTTCATCACGGAACCCGCTGTTTGTGTGTGTGTGTGTGAATACGAGAGCGCTGGAGTACCTTCGCTGTCGGTGAGCACCTCCATGCGGCCGCTGAACATGGCCTTCAGCATGGTGTCCTGCTTGGTGAGGGTCTGCATGGTGGTGTAGTAAAGAGCTCCGCCCACGTTCAGCTTCACGTACTTGGAGCTCGGACTCGACCCCTTAAACGAGGTGGTCCGGGTCGTCGCGGCCGGCACAGCCGAGCTCACAGCACTCTCTCCTGACATCTCTTCCTGTTTCACACACAGAGTGATGACTACAGAGGAAACTTCCCGGATGAGAGAACAGGAGTCAGACAGGAAGTGTTTAATATGACCTTTAACAGCCATGTTCAAACATGTTTACCATCAATAAAAAACATTATATCATATACACTAATATATATTATAAACATTTCAATCTCTTCTGGTTACAGAGCTGTTAAACCCACCTGCATCGTTAATAAACCCTTACTAGCGCTTTAACCACCCGTATTCCGACAAGCCCCGCCTCCTGCGCGCTGACAGACGCTTGCGTCGGAGACCTGAACTGTCCGCTGATTGGACAGTTCGGTGTCATGTGTTAATTAGTAGCCAATCCTCACCTAGCAGGCGGGACTTGTTGAAATAGAGGTGGAGGAAAAACAATAAACGGGAAACTAAAATGAATAAATGATCGTGTTTATAATTCATCGTTAGCTGTAGAAGAATTTTACACGTATTTACTGCGCGAGACAATTTACAAACAGCAGAAACCTCGCGCGGTCAGTTTAAACGCCACTGAAATATCAAACACGGCTGCTCCAAACCCGCCTGAAGATCGAGTTAAACCGCTCAAACTAACCAAAACAAGATTAAAAACGCTCTCGTGATCAAACGAGAACACGGCCAGAGTCAACACGGTCAAATAAAGAAGAAACACCACCGAGGTTTTACCATAGAAATCCTTCCCAACGCTCTCGGGCCCTGGAACCTGCCTGGGATTAAGTACTTCCGGTTAGAGCCTGAGCACGCGCACAAAGCCGCATTCTTCAGCGGTGACGTTTGTTTTCACCACAGCGACGTCATCAGGACACCGGTTTCCTTTAAAAAGAAAAAAATCCCCATACGTGAAGAAGACAGCGAAATTACTACATTTCATTTATTTAATTGCGCTTTTCGCTTTGTTATTCATTTAAAAGTGAATCTTAATTACGTGACTGACTCAAACGATAAAGATAATGAAATAAAGAAAAGTATTTTTTGACTGACTGTTGATCTGATCCAAATATGTTGTACCTAATATTTAATAAACGATTAAATCAAATGTATACATCTACATGTAAGGAAATGTGATGTACTTTATAGTGTACATTTATATATGTGAGAGACTTTGACCTATGAGTTCCAAACCAAGTGCTTTTATACGGAATACTTTGAGAGCTGCACCGATGTAGACCTCCTTCGCATCATTTTCTCCTCCTACCCGTATTCCGCCATGGCTAGCGTTAGACTTCCGTATTCGCTACCAGTGACTTTTTTTTTTTTTTATTGAGGCTGCAGTTTTATTCAAAATGATGCCAGAGCAACATGTTCTCAGTATAAGAAAAGTATATAATTAACAACTACTACTACTACTATTATTATTATTATTATTATATGTTTTCCTCTTGACTTATCTGTTCCAAATATGGTAAATACCTTTTTTATTTTATTTTTTTATATAAACTATTAAGAGCAAAGTATACCTCTATGGCCAATTAAATTATAAATGTAATAAAACGTTATATATTTTATGATTAAAAATAACTTGTTTATGCATGTGTGTCGCGGAACGTTTGTTTCTATCCGGAGCATTTAGTAAGCTGCACCAGGGACGGATTACTAGTTTGTACAGTATGGTCGTTTGTTTTTAACTAATTTATTGAATCTTTTTTAAAATAAATAAATTATTTGAAAGGAAATGTACTGTGCTGATTTTAATTTCACTCCAAGAACTTTAACAAAGAGACAAAATATATTTCACTCTCTGCTGTATTTACCAACATATGCAACATCACATTTATAAGCTATTGAGAGTCAACCAATAAATGAGCAATATATTTTATATTTCATATACAATGTTCATTTAATTTTTGTTCTGCAATTATTTATTACATAAGTTATATTTTTCAAAAGGTCAAGAATTCTGAATATTCCGCTTTTATACACACACGTTTTAGGAACTTGTTCAAAACAGAACAGTTTCTAACCGGAACATTTTGTGAGACGCACCAGTTAAATACCACTTATAGAAGTTAATTTATTTATGTATTTTTATTGTTTCCAATAAATGTAGCGAGTAATTACCGAGACCCCGAAACAGTCGTCGCTAACATAAAATGTAAACGTGGGTTTGAATTAAATATTTACGTTAAACTGACTGCGAGGCATAAAACACCGTTATATTCAAAACAACCCATTTATTGTGCGTTACACCAGCGAAAGATTTACTAATGACATCTAAAATATATAAACGCTAGGAACTCCACCGACTTTGCGCTGATATTCTTAACCAAAAACCTGGAATTTTGATTAAATATTGGCGTTAACACATTATTATTTTATTATTATTATTTTTTAAATTATTATTACAAAACACAAGCAGCAAACAAACAAACCCAATCATCCATCTATTCTCATTCACCCTCTCATAAATGTCCACTGTCCCTAACCACAGAAGGCGTTAACACATTAACGAGGATCCAACGTGGTTTAATAAACCGTTATCATGAAACTTAAATATTTACACGCTTAAATAAGCCAACATGTTTCTAACCGGAATATTTTGTGAGATGCACCGATGGAGGCTTCCTGCTCATCATTTTATCCCACCCGTATTCCGACATACGTCGTGTTCTGCGCTCTGATTGGCCGATTAGCGTTACACTTCTGCATTCGAGACCAGTCACTTTTTAGCATGTTTTGGGCTGCAGTTTTATTCAGAATGTTTACACCCATCAGTTTATATCGTTAGTTAATAGAAACGGGTTTATGTAGCGAGTGTAGCTAAGGCTCAATAATGCTAATGCTAGCTAATATTTATTATTACCACAGGAAACATGTCGCTGAATCTTTTACTGCTGTTAATAAAACTGAATGTAACTGATTGGATTCGAAGACTTACAAAGTATAAATCTATGTTCAGTGAACATCTAGATGTAATAAAACGTTATAAATGTTATGATTAGCGATAAAGTTTTCTTTACACATGCATATCGTGGAGCGTTTGTTTCTATCCGGAACATTTTATGAGCTACACGAGTGAATGATTTACTAGTTTTTGTTCGTTTACTTTTGACTAACTAAATGGTTTTAAATATTGTAATAACTTTTTTAAACAAACAAGTGATTGTACAGGAAATATACTGTGCTAATTTTAATTTCAGTCCAAAAACCTTAACAAAGAGACAAAATCTATTTCCACCGCTGTTGTATTAACCGACATTTGCACCCTAACATTTATAAGCTATTAAAATCAACAAATAAATGAGCAATATATTTTATATTCCGTGTACAATGTTCAAATTTAATCTAGAATTATATAAGTTAAAGAAAATGCTTTTACACACAGGTCTTGGGGATTGTTTTCCGAAACAGAACAGTTTCTACCCGGAAGATTTTGTGCGTCGTACCAGTTCAATATTACTAATGGAGGTGTTTTTATTTTTTTTCCCCAATAAGTGTAGTTAGTAATCGCTAAGATTCTTATACTATAATTATCGCTAATATAAACTTGAAACGTGAGTTTTAGTTAAATATTTACGTTTCAGGCACAAAAAGCCGATATATTCTTGCGAGATGCCTCAGTGAAGGATTTACAGATATAAACCGTTAGTAACTCCGCACATTTTGAATGTCGACTCGAACACATGCGCGAGGCTCCAGCGGTGTTTTAAAAACAGTTATCTTGAAACATGTAGACACCTCAGACGTTTTAAATAAACCAATACGTTTCTACCCGGAATATTTTGTGGGATGCACCGAGGTAGGCTTCCTGCTCTTTTTTTTTCTCCCACCCGTATCTAGACATACGTCACGTTCTGCGCTCTGATTGGTTAATAAGAGTTCCAGTTCCGAATTCAGGACCAATGAATGTTTAGCGTGTCTTTGTCTGCAGGTTTATAAAAAATGTTGCCAAACTAACCAGTTTATATCGTTAGTTATAGTTAGTCAATGAAAATGATGATTATTTCATTGAAGCGAAACATTTGTGTCAGAATGTAGCGAGTTTAACTGCGGCGTCTCTAACACAGGTGCAGCAACAACAGACATTGTCTCAAAGCAGCTTTACAGAAATATCAACCCGGTATACAGATATTAAAGGTGTGAGTTTATCCCAATTAAGCAAGCCAGAGGCGATGGTGGTGAGGAAAAACTCCCTTAGCTGTTTAAGAGGAAGGAACCTTGAGAGGAACCAGACTCAGAAGGGAACCCGTCCTCATCTGGGTCACAACAGATAGTATGGGAGAGTTCATTATGGATTTATATGAAGTCTGTATGGCTCAGAAGAAGCCGTAGTCCCAGCAGTCAGGAATTGGAGTAGATGAGAGATCCATCCAGAGGTAGGACACCCGAGACAGATCAGGCAGGTCCCGAGAGCAGAAAGGACGAGGATCTCTAGTATCTCCATAAGATCCAAAGTACCGTCAAATAGCCTGCATCTTTTGATCTAAGTGGGCGTGGTGGATCATAGAAAATTAAAAGCTCACTTAGATACTGTGATGTGAGAGCGTTTAGTGCTTTATAAGTTAATAATCCATCCATCTTCAACCGCTTACTCCTTTTCAGGGTCACGGGGAACCTGGAGTCTATCCCAGGAGGCATCGGGCACAAGGCGGGGTACACCCTGGACAGAGTGCCAGTCCATCGCAGGGCACACTCACACTCACATAG
>JAFFST010041629.1:54415-66908 GCA_022414735.1 Noturus placidus | reverse complement strand
TATAAGATAATCGCTGTTATTCATGTCACCTGTCAGAGGTTTTACTGTTATGGTTGATTGGTGTTAAGTGAAATAAAAATGTTGGTAATGACCTTTTGGACCTAACTGCAGTAAAAACGACCACTGCAGCGTTTATAACTGCTGTGCAAGTAAGACACAAATAGCACACATCTGATGCAGGAAAGTAGACAGAAGCATTTTTTTTTTAGAACAGCTGGGTGGTGCAGCAAAATTATTATTGTGATACTTGATGTTTTTTTTTTAACCAAAATCCATCCATCCATCCATCTTCAACCGCTTACTCCTTTTCAGGGTCACGGGGAACCTGGAGCCTATCCCAGGGAGCATCGGGCACAAGGCGAGGTACACCCTGGACAGGGTGCCAGTCCATCGCAGGGCACAATCACATACACACTCACATTCATACACTACGGACACTTTAGACACGCCAATCAGCCTACCATGCATGTCTTTTAAAAAATATATTCGACTGCACGAGCATCTAACAAGAATACACCCAATTGACTAATTTCACCATACTAAATCAAACGATTTCACCACATTAAATCAAGTAACACACACACACACACACACTTCCCATTCTTCCTATTGTATTATATGGTAATGTATAACTTTAATACATTTATTATAATAATGAAATTGAATCATCTCAAACATTTTAGAAACCCAAAACGCCAAAGACCACCTCTTCCACCATATGACAATACACTATTTTATTTTGTTTCCTCACACCCTTACCCACCCACAAACACACACACACACACACACACACACACACACATTATTTGGAATAAGATACTGCCATTGGAGCGTACACTTACCTCCACAGTAACAATGGAGCTTTTGTTCAACTCTGTAACTTTATCAGTGTTTAAATAAAGATCTATAGCACAGTAAACACCCTGCTGGATGCCTGTAAATTGTGTCTTTTTAATCAGTGATCAAACACTAATCCAACTTTCTCCTCAGCTGAACCACATTATTCAAGAACAATTTATTTAAGCCTGACACAGATCCATTCTTTTTTCTTTTTGGGTTTTTTTTTTTAGCTGTTTGAGGATTCCACATATCATAAAGCCCAAAATAGACAAGTTGGTCTCTCAGGTCTGGCTCGGAGCCACCACGTCACACACAGTTCACAGCAGTGTGTCTTTCATCTTGCTTCCTTTTATCTTTTCTTCTGCTTCCCATCACATACACATACCCCATCTCTCCCAGCTATACTCACTATTTCACTGCACTGGCTTCTTGCCTTACCAGGTCTCACGTTCGTTTTAAATCTGGTTTCTTGTTCAGTGTAAACTATCTCAATGGAAAACAAGTCCCAATGTCCTTTCTAATGCTCCAGAAATCTCGATATGAATAGAACTCATTTGAGGTACGCTTTAGTAACATAATAGGCAGAGCCACAGAAAAGAAGCTTGCTCAATCTTTTCCAATAATTACATTACATTTATCAGACGCTTTTATCCAAAGCGACTTACAAGTGCACACTCATACACCAATGGTAGCAGAGCTGCATGCAAGGTGCTAGCTTGCCATCGGGGGCAACTTAGGGTTCAGTGTCTTGCCCAAGGACACTTCAGCATGGGATCACCCGGGCCGGGATTCGAACCACCAACCCTACGATTAGTGGATTAGTGGACAACCCGCTCTACCAACTGAGCCAAAGCCGCTCACAAGCCTATTTTAAATTTATACCTGAATGTGCAAACTTCATTTCTAATCTAGCTCTTTTATATAAGTCATTGTTAGAGACGTAAATATTTACAGTGCTGTGAAAAAGTATTTCCTGATTTCTTCTGGTTTTGTGTATATCTAATACTAAAGAGGGTTATATCTTCTAACTTATTACAACATAAAACAAAGGCAACCTGAGTAAACACCATTCAGTTTTTATTTTTTTTATTGAAGAAAAAAAAAGTTATGCAACACCTATCACCCATGTGAAAAACTAATCGCCCCATTAAACTTTAAATCTGGTTGTGCCACATTTAGCTGCAACCAAACACTTCCGATAACTGGAGATCAGTCTTTCACAGTGGTGGAATTTTGGTTCACTCTTTATAGAACTGTTTAGTTCAGCCACACTGGAGGGTTTTCGAGCATGGACTGCTCTTTTAAGGTTCTGCCACAGCATCTCAATTGGTTCAAGTCAGAACTTTGACTGGGCAACTTTTTGAGTCATTTAGTGGTGGACTTATTCCTATGCTTTGGGTCATTATCTTGCTGCATAATCCAGTTGAGTTTCAATTTACAGACTGAAGACTATATATATTCTCCTTTAGGATTTTCTGGTAGAGAGCAGAATTCATGTTTCCCTCAATTATTGTAAATTGTTCAGGCCCTGAAGCAGAAAAGCATCCCCACACCATCACACTACCACCACCATGCTTGACCATAGGTATGATCTTTTTTGTGGAATTCTGTGTTTGGTTTACACCAGATGTAATGGCCACTTTCGACTCATCAGTCCACAGAACATTCTCCCAAAACTTTTGAGGATCATCAAGGTGTGTTTTGGCAAAATTCCTTAATGGTCTTCTGGGTTAGCAGTGGTTATCGCCTTGCCACTCTTCCATGGATTCCATTTTTGCATCGTGTCTTTCTGATATTGGAGTCATGAACCTTTATTGATGTAAGAGAGGCCTGTCAGTCCTTTGATGTTGTTTCTGTGCTCTAGGAGGAATTTTGGAAGGTCGGCCACTTCTGGGAAGGTTCTTTACTGTGCTGATTTTTTTTTTCATTTGGAGATAATGGCTCTCACTGTGGTTCTTTGTAGTCCCCGAGCCTTTGAAATTGCTTCTAAGATGGAAGTATTTCTATCAACTTCTTCCTCATCATTTCTGGAATTTCATAAAATTTTGGCATAGTGTAAATAAATAAAAAAAATAAATAAATAAATAAAAAAGGAAAAGGGGGGGGTAAATGGATAGTATTGACCATCCACCTCTCCTTAATCTTAATCTACCTCCAGGGTGCGTACATTCTTGAAGTAGGTAATAAACTGTTGCCATTTTCCCAAAAATGAATCTCCGCTACCTCTGATGTTATACTTGATTTTTTCCAGCTTCAAAAAGAACATTAGATCTTTAAGCCAGACTGATATAGAGGGGGGTTGCGGAGAGGTCCAAGACAACAATATTCTGCGCTGAGCAAGCAACGATGCAAAGGCCACAACACTAGCTTGTTTATGGCTCAGAGGCTGACACTGAGATGAAACACCAAAGATGGGAATTAGAGGACAGACCTCCAAATTGATTCTAAGAATGTCGGACATAGTCCTAAAAAAGGAGTTCCAAAAGTTCTGTAGTTTGGGACAGAGTGCACGGAGAGAGTTTACATTTCTCACACATGTCAGGAACATTGGGATATATTTTAGATAGTTTACTCCTAGAGAGGTGAGCTCTATGGACCACTTTAAATTGTATGAAACTAAGTCTAGCACAGGACGTGGTGGTCCGTATATTATCTAACACTCTGCCCCAGTAATTTTTATTTATTTAGTTATTTTTAATTTATTTAATTTTATTTTTATTTATTTATTGATTGATTTTTTTTATATATATTCTGTATGGATTTATGAAAATAATACGAAACATATGTAATTGCATCGCATGTACATGAATCATAAATGGATGAATCATATGTGGGCATTCCTGGGTGGGGTGGGAGGGGCTGTTATTGGGTTGAAAAAGTATTGATTCTGTATTGATATATTTTGTTGTACTCTGAAAAGTGTATAAGAATCAATAAAAAAATTATAAATCAGAAATTTTGGCTTAGTGTCTTACCGGGTAAGACCTTTTAACCAACTTCATGTTGTTGGAAAAGTTCTATTTAAGTGTTGATTTGATTGAACAGGGTTTTGCAGTAATCAGGCCTGGTTGTGTCTAGTCCAGCTGAACCCCATTATGAATGCCGTTTCATAGATTTGGGGAATTAGTAACTACAGGGGCAAATACATTTTCACACAGGCCCAGTTGATATTGGAAAACTTTTTTTGCTTCAATAAATAACATTATCATTTAAAAATTGTATTTTGCGTTTACTCAGGTTGCCTTTGTTTTATCTCATTTTGTTTTAATTTCTGAAACAATTTAGTATGAGATATACACAAAAACAGAAGAAATCAGGCAAATATTTATCTACAGCACTGTATTTTGCAAAACTTCAAGGGTTAGTCAGAATATAACAGGTCACACCATTCATATAATACTGATATTTGGCAGAAATACTGTTTTAAAATAATAATAATAATAATAACCAGAAGAACTGGAGTGTCCTGCACAGAGCCCTGACCTCAACCCCATGAATGCAGTGAACTAGAACACAGACTGCACCCCAGGTCTTCTCACCCAACATCAGTGCCTGACCTCACTAATGCTCTTGTGGTTGAATGAGCACAGATCCCCACAGCCACGCTCCAACATCTAGTAAAACGACTTCCCAGAAGAGTGGAGGCTGTTAACCGCAAAAGGAGGACTAAATCTGGAACAGGATGTTCAACAATCACATATGGGTGTGATGGCCAGGTATCCACAAACCTTTGCCCATATTGTGTATGTACTTCACCACACCACCATACCCAGCTGTATTGAAAATTTATCCAATGTATTAACTTTGACTGGATCACCCTCTAACCCTGATGAAGTGAACTTTTTAATTAATTACAGAAATGCTCCAACTGCTGCAACATCAGCAGAAGAACCCCAAAGACAACAAAAATAATCCTAGATACTTATTAAGTACAGTAGCAAAGTTACCTAAAAATAAGACCACTGCTAAAGCACAGATAACAAGACCTTAATCATTGTGAGCTGTCAAACTACAAGCCCATACTCAAACCATCACCTTCAAGATATTGTTCAGTTGTTAAACTCATAGGAAATACATGATCTTTTTCAGTCAGGGTTTAGGCCTCATTACAGTAATGAAGCTCTGCAGTTAAAGCACGGGTGTCCAATCTTATCCTGAAAGGGCCGGTGTGGGTGCAGGTTTTCATTCCAAACAAGCAGAAGCCACACCAGAGTCCATTGAAAGCCATGATTAAACAGGTGGATTCTGGTGTGGCTCCTGCTTGGTTGGAATGAAAACCTGCACCCACACCGGCCCTTTCCGGATAAGATTGGACACCCCTGAGTTAAAGCAATAAATAACCTACCACTAGCTTCAGATCAGGCTGTCTCCTGGATTGTATTACTTGAGCTTTTGATACCATAGATCACAATGATATTTTTAGCCAGGTATTGAAGGTGAAATTCACAGGCTCCATTTAGTCCTGAATGCAGCAGCTAGACTCCGTACTAGAACCACGAAGCTTGTCCATCTCACCAGTATTTCATCCACACTACACTGAAATCTCACATTGATTATAAAATACTACTAATGACCTACAAAGCAGGAGCGCACGGTGGCTTAGTGGTTAGCACGTCCGCCTCACACCTCCAGGGTCCGGGGTTCGAGTCCCACCAGGGTCATGTGTGTGCGGAGTTTGCATGTTCTCCCCGTGTGTCGGGGGTTCCCTCCGGGTACTCCGGTTTCCTCCCCCAGTCCAAAGACATGCATGCTAGGCTGATGCATGCTAGGTGTCTAAAGTGTCCGTAGTGTATGAATGTGAGTGTGTATGTGATTGTGCCCTGTGATGGACTGGCACCCTGTCCAGGGTGTACCCCGCCTTGTGCCCGATGCTCCCTCGGATAGGCTCCAGGTTCCCCCGTGACCCTGAAAAGGAGTAAGCGGTTGAAGATGGATGGATGGATGGATGGACCTACAAAGCACTGAATGATCTTGCCCCACAGTGCCTGAGCAATCAGTACTTAGAATAATTAAAGCAACAGCAGGGGTCTTTTCCTACAGGAAATAGCCATCCAATTAGTGTCCATGACTCAGACACAGTATTAGTCTTAAAGTCTAGCTTGAAAAGGTGTTTGTTTAGTCAGGCATTTTGTTAAGTTGCAGGTCTGTGGGTTCATGGGAATATAGCTTTTTGGAATGATTTGAGCTTTACTTTCTAAGAACTGCTGCTGTAATCATAAAGACTGTCCTGTGCCCGTTTCAGGACTCTTATTCACAATATGATCATACTGAACAGCATTTCAACACACTTAGTACTGCTTGAATTTACTGTTGACTACACTGTAGGATGCTGTATTATACTACCCCGGGAAATGGATAGGTTCCCTTTTGCATCTGGTTCCTCTCAAGGCTTCTTCCTCAGGACGTTTTCCCCCTCTCACTTACACATTAGGGTCTATATCTGGATTTCTGTACAGCTGCTTTGTGACCGTGTCTATTGTTAAAATAAATTTGAATGGAATTTAATTTAATAAGATGTGTGTCCCATGCCCCCCCCCCTCTTAAAAAACTATATTTCCTGTTTCTATTATTTCTGAGCTTAAACTCTAAATGTAACAGAGAAACAAAGCATTTTGGGAATCAAATATGACAGGTATGTTATAGTCTAATGTGAAACAATATGACGCATACTTCAATCACCTGTAAGAAAAGATTAGGCTTGGGGTTTTTTTTTAGATTTGTGATTGATTCTGGCACAAGTCTCCAATATCCTATGTGGTAAAAATAATTACAAAATGCTAAGTGATCACAGTGTGGAACGACATCAGTACTCTCAACCTGAAACTAAAGGTTTCATCATCAACATGAATCTAGGGTCCATTCTTAACATCCACTGGTCTGAAACCATCTGAAATACTGATATCTGAGAGAAGCTCCCTGGGTGCCATCTGAAGGAGATGGATAGAGAGAGAGAGAGAGAGAGAGAGAGAGAGAGACCACATTAGGAAAGTGCCGCTTATCTCTTTTACTCTGTTGATAAGGTACAGGACTGTGCAAAGCTCAATGGCACATGTAAAGAAATCCGTGAAGCAAACCTGCTTCTAAAATATCTAAAATAAAAAAATCATCAGATATTTACTATAAAATCACAGTAAGCTGTAAAAAGAATAAATCAAATGAATATATATTGTAACCTCTATTTGCCGATTTACACCGTCATGCAGTAAGGGTCTCGGCTAAATGGCTATTATACAAGTCTTTGCTGGAGAACCTGACAGAGTTCTGCAGAATTTTCCTCCACAATTGCTTCCGTCAATTGCTTATGTGACTTCAGCGCTGGTTTTTTGGCCGTGAAAAGGAAACTTCGTTTCCCATATCACATGACCTTGTCACATGCCTTAGTTAGACCTGTCTCTTGTTCTGTGTTTCCCTTGATTAGTGTCTCTCTATATCTGCTATGCTTTGGTTGTGTATAATGTGCTGTTGCTTATAGTCTGTCACCCATACCATGCCTCGTTTCCATAGCTCTTGTTTCGCTCTATTTATGATTCTCATGTTATCTGCTTTGTTTGCATTTCGTTTAATAAAAAGCCTTCGCTTCTGCGCATCGGCGTCCTGTATCTCACACGCAGCACGTAATCCCAGACCTCGAATGTTTTTAAAATTAGTTTAATCTATTGCTTAATATCCTTCTATCTATCAAAATACAAAAAAAAACATTACATAGCTTGGTGTAAGATGTCATTGGTTTCGTTTTTTTCTTTTTTTTTTTTTTTTTGTACAGTACTGTAATTGAATTCTTTACATGTTACTTCATTTATAAATGAACAAAGGTTTCACTTTGCTCATGGGGAAATTACTTAATTAGACTCAAAGTTAACTCGACTCAAGTTTGCAACTCCCAACCTCCAACCAGGAAAAGCCAAAAAAAACGCCCTCTCAACTTAAGGTTCCTGCTCGTCACACAATTTGGGGGTATTCTAACTGTTTATGCATGTAGTATAATTAATCAAACCCATTGTCAAGCCCTGCATCACAATTGGGATCAGAATCCATACGAAATAGTATGTCCGAAACTAGTATGTCCCAAATCATGGTATGTTGAAATGAGTACACAGATGGTGTACTATTTCCGGTAGATTTTCAAAGTGTGCAAATGTGGACACCTTTTCAGTTAAAATTACCCGAATATGTACCGAATATAGCGAGGTCGAAAATGACAGCCTGAGAATTGCCACGAGGTAAGTCAAATGCAGCATTATAGTAGTGTTGATGTGACAAGATAGCCAGCCGCAGGACGTACTGCCAACACTCATGACACTTTTTGTCCCGCTTCACACGTCGCTCCTGCCCAAATTGGTTTGAAAGTGGGTGGCCCATTTGGACTTTTCCTATTGCCTCCCCTTCCAGAAATGCCTTTCTGATCTTTTTAAGTCATCAGAAACCTGCTGGACTAATTGTTGTCTCTCAAAACCAGATGTTGGCTCAGAACACACTTCTCTATATGTTATGCATTTTATTATCCCTATTGCTTTTGGCCAAAACGAACAGACTGCACTAAGCACACTCAACCTATTGAACCCAACTGTATTCAGAAACCCCCTGAAGTAACACCTGAGGCACCCAGCTGCTTTCTGCCTGTGTGTTGGCGCTGTATTAAACTCAGGAAGGGAATTTCCGCTCGAGTCAGAGAACGAAGAGAAATCAGGAAGGGGAAAAAATGGCCAACACTTCTGCCCTTAGTGTAACATAGAGGTTTGGCAAAAAAAACCCATAAAATTCTATGACTAGCATTTATCGCTTTTGCCAAGCCACATGTAGCCCATATGTGAAAAACAGAGTTCCATACACTTAAGTCCAACAGACAGCTACCAAGAGACATGTTTATTTCATTAGTAATTATCATTCTTAAAGGAATTTCTGAAACATCATTTTTCATTGAGGCCAGTACATAGTTCAAAAGCACCAGTATTTTAAATGCAAGTGAAAACCTGTAAGCAGAACTTTTTTTTTGTTCCATGCTGCAGCTACACTATATGTCCAAACGTATGTGGACACCTGATCTTCACACCAATATGAGGGCCTTCCCCAAACTGTTGCGGAACTACACAATTGTCCAGAATTTCTGTATGTTTCAGAAGTACAATCCAGTCCTTCCCTTAAAGTTTAGGGGCAAAACTTGCTCCAGCATCACAATACCCCTTACCCAAAGTGAGTTGCATAAAGACATTTGATGTGAAACTCATTTGGCCCTGATCTCAACCACACTGAAAATGAACTGGAAGTTACGTGACAGATTTTCTCGCCCAAGATGCGACTGTGGCTCAGTCGGTAGAGCGGGTTGTCCACTAATCCACTAATCGTAGGGTTGGTGGTTCGAATCCCGGCCCGGGTGATCCCATGCCGAAGTGTCCTTGGGCAAGACACTGAACCCTAAGTTGCCCCTGATGGCAAGCTAGCACCTTGCATGGCAGCTCTGCTACCATTGGTGTGTGTGTGTGTGTGTGCTCTCATTTGTAAGTCGCTTTGGATAAAAGCGTCTGCTAAATGAATAAAAGTGGCTAAATGTGGCACAAATCCCCACAGCCATGCTACGAGATCTAGTGGAATGCCTTCCCATAAGAGTCTAAGCTCTTATAGCAGTAAAGTTGGACTGACTCCATACACACGCCCATAGTTCTGTGCTGTGATGTGGCCACATACTTTTGGCCATATAGTGTATGTTATTTGGTTCGGTTTGAAAGCTAATCTTATGGAGGCATATGCTGTCAAGCAGGGACAAAGAGTCAGCAGCAAAAATGGAAAAAATGTTGAGAGCATGCAAAACAAATTAACAAGAAGCTTTAGTCAGGACAATCATCCAGCCAGTTTCACAGCCTGAGGTTTGAATCGTCCTTACCAACAAGAGCAAAGTGTATCTATCACTAACACTTGAAAAATTTCCTGCAGATATCACGACACGGAAAAATCTTTCCATGTCTAAAACTTTTAACCAATTGATGCATTCTAGATTTAGAATCGTCACTCTCATGACTACATACAGTATCTCATAAAAGTAAGTACACCCCTCACATTTGTGTAAATATTTGATGATATCTTTTCATGTGACAACACTGAAGAAATGACACTTTGCTACAATGTAAAGTAGTGAGTGTACAGCTTGTGTAACAGTGTAAATTTGCTGTCCCCTCAAAATAACAACACACAGCCATTAATGTCTAAACCGCTGGCAACAAAAGTGAGTACACCCCTGTGAAATGTCCATGACCCTGTCAACAGTTCACCGCTTTTGGTAGGAACTAACCACTGCATACCGCGAACACCCCACGAGACCTGCCGTTTTGGAGGTGCTCTGACCCAGTCATCTAGCCATCACCATTTGGCCCTTGTCAAAGTTGCTCAGATCGTTACATTTTTCCTACTTCCAATACATCAGCTTCTAGAACTGATCGTTCACTTGCTGCTGAATGTATCTCCTTGACAGGCGCCACTGTAACAAGATAATCGATGTTGTTCACTTTACCTGTCAGTGGTTTTAATGTTATGACTGATCTGTGTATCATCCCCGTATATTATGTTTAAAAGAGTACAAATTCTATTCTCCACATTTTCGTGACTTTAATAGAACTGCTGCGAGAAGAATAAACACAATATATGCTCGGATTTGTCTACAACAACGACCATTAAAAGATGGCAGCCTCTATACTGCTTTCTGAAAGGGACAGAATTTATCTTGCTGCCTATATATTTTGAAGTGTTCATGCTACAATATTGGTAATCAGTTTTCTGTTGAGTGAACAGGATGTACATAGCTCAACTAATGGATGGGCTGGACTAATGCATTGCAAATAAGGTGGATCAGTTAAGCAGACTATAGGATTAGTGTTTGATAACTGAGGAAATAACTACAGGTCTCAGTAGTGTAACTCAAGACTGTCTGAGAAGGGAAGTACTCCATGGAAAGAAAAAAAAAAGGAAAAAAAAACATTCCCTCTTCGTATTTTCCATTCAGAGCTGTGACACACTGCCTCGTTCTCTGAGCAGCAGAAACTGAGCTTATTTAAAAGTCAGTAGGGAGAGTCAATGTGTTCCTATCCCGCGCTGACTTGTTCTGCATGAAGACAGGTGGATGGAAAGTCCCAGTAATGTCTTGGTGTGTCTGTCCATTCTGTGTCTGCTTCTCCTTAACATACCATGATATTATCTAATAAGCACATGCAACAGCATTTAGAGCAGCAGATCTGCAGCCTGGAATCAATCAGGCTAATTATCCATCCATCCATCCATCCATCCATCCTCTACCGCTTACTCCTTTATCAGGGTCACAGGGAAGCATCAGGCACAAGGCAGGGTACACCAGGGTGCCAGTCCATCACACACATGCACAATCACATACACACTGACACACTACAGACGCTTTTTAGATTCGCCAGCCTACCATGCATGTCTTTGAACTGGGGAGGAAACCGGAGTACCCGGAGGAAACCCCCGACGCACGGTGAGAACATGCAAGCTCCGCACACGGAACTCGAACCCCTGGAGGTGTGAAGCGAACGTGCTAACCACTAAGCCACCGTGTGCCCCAGCCTAATTATGTTTATTATAATGAATTACATTCAGTGCTTACCTTTTAGGTGGTTAGCTTTGAGCGATAATAATACAGATAATGGTAGAAATCCATCCACCCATCCATCCATCTTCAACCGCTTACTCCTTTTCAGGGCCACGGGGAACCTGGAGCCTATCCCAGGGAGCATCGGGCACAAGGCGGGGTTACACACTGGACAGGGTGCCAGTCCATCGCAGGGCACAATCACATACACATTCACATTCATACACTACGGACACTTTATACACACCAATCAGCCTAACATGCATGTCTTTGGACTGGGGGAGGAAACCGGAGTACCCGGAGGAAACCCCCGACACGGTACAGAATATTCCAGTGCTTCATATAGAATGTTTTCCAAATTGGGAAGAGTTTTTTTTTTAAAGAGGTGATTATGTTTCTCATCAAGGTTATGGTGGATACAGAGCTTCTCCTATGAAGAGGCAGGAATACATATTGGATAGGACGCCAGTCCCAGAAGGGCACATATACAGTCCGCTCTGAAAGTCTTGGAATAGCGAGGCCATTTCTGTTGTTTTAGGTATACACTGAAGACATTTCAGTTTGAGATCAAAAGATGAATATGAGATGACAGATCAGAATTTCAGCTTTCATTTCCTTGTATTTACGTCTAGAACATCTGAACATCTACTCTTGATGAGCCCTAGCTTTTGCTTGTGAAGATTGCATTTGTTGTTAACAACAATATGGGAGAAAAGCAAGCCATTTTGAAGCTGAGAAAAGACGGAAGGTCTATCAGAGCCATTGCAACAATACAATACAATACAACAATTTGGAATGTTCTGAAAAAGAAAGAAACCAGAGCAACCAGACATCGAACGGATGGCCAAGGAATACAACAGCAGTTGGAAACACAGTGGACTAATTGAGAGCTGAGAAGAGAAATAAAACAACAACAACAGTTAATGATATCACCAACAACCTCCACAGGGCAGGGGTGAAGATACAGTGGTGTGAAAAAGTGTTTGCCCCCTTCCTCATTTCCTGTTCCTTTGCATGTTTGTCACACTTAAGTGTTTCGGAACATCAAACCAATTTAAACAA
>JAFFST010041629.1:24621-42109 GCA_022414735.1 Noturus placidus | reverse complement strand
CCAGGCACAGGTGTCAGAGTCCATGTGACCTGCAGTGGCTTCTGGGAGATGGAGCCACGGGCACACTGAGGATGGTCACTACTGGAGTTCGGCCACCAGAGGCCGCCAGATCCAGCCATGGTACGGCTGGCCAACAGGAGGAATCGTGACACTAGGCTCTTTTGTTAAAACTTGGATAATCCATATTCGGAAGCAGAAAGACAAGTCAAAACCAAGAATTAAAAACAAACAAGAACTCGGACAACTGGGCAAGAAACAAGGCTTAGAAATGAACTTAACTGAACAAGACTTTGCACCCAAATGCTGAAACACAAGGGCTTAAATACACAAACGTATCCAGAACAAATACAGAACAGATCCATTTATCCATCTTTTGGTGGCACAATGGTTAAGGATCTGGGGTACTGGTCAGAAGGTGGGGGGGTTCAAGCTGCCACTGCTGAACCCTTGAGCAAGGCCCTTAACCCTCTCTGCTCCAGGGGTGGCGCTTCCTAATAAGCTGAGACATGCGAAAAAAAAATTTCACTGTCAACTAAAGACTTTTTCTTCTAAGGTCTGTAAATGTTTGCAGAAGCCAAACTGTACAAAAAGTTGAAGCCGGTTTTACAAAGTATTTTTAAGTTTCTTCGTACTCATATGTCTACAATAGGGTTAATTTATTTTGACTAACATCTATGCCAATAAAAAGTATTTAATAATAAATAACGTGAATAACAATACGCAGGCACAAAATCTTCTGGCTTACGGCTATGAGCAGACATAGCAACCCATCCTCCGTTTATACAGCGCCATTTCTTTTGTCAGAATCATTAGTTTTAGATTTATTGGTTATTTGGGTTGATCCACTTTCTTTTTTTTTTTATTCTTTATTTAATGCCAGTACTAGAAATTGACCGTTGTTTACAAAATGTTCTCGATGGCATTCTTGGCTGGTAAACGGTAAAGTCCTGAACCTTACTGAACTTGTATGAGGATGTGTTTTTATCGAGACTCCAAAGCATTTCTATAAGGACAAACAAATCCAAGCTTGTGGTAATGCAGTATGGTACAAAAAGACATGTATTAAGACTCTTCTCTGTCCTGGCACCCTGGTGGTGGATTGAAGGTCCCCTGCTTAGTCCCTTACTGTCTTCCAATTGAAAACTAAAGAACAACCACATCACTACGCATTTGAATGAGATCTTCCATCCATTTTCTATACCGCTTATCCTACACAGGGTCGTCGGTGAGTCTGGAGTCTATTCCAGGTGACTCGGGGTACGAGGCAGGGGACACCATGGACGGGGTGCCAACCCATTGCAGGGCACAATCCCACACATGTTTACATACCCATTCGCACATCAACCTACAGCATAAGTCTTTGGACTGAAGGAGGATTCCGGAAAACCCGGAGGAAACCCTTGAATCACGGGAACAACATGCAAGCTCCACGCGCACAGAGTGGAGGCGGGATTCGAGCCCCCAACCCTAATCGTGCGAGGCAAACATGATCAACACTAAAACGCCAGACAATCCCCCCTCCCCCACACCAAAAGAGCTCTTATTTAATCTATGTAAAATACTGAATTGTGTTTTATTCTGCTATGATGTTAATGCTCAATGGGTCCCTGACCTAGTGAACTATCTTGAGGATATGTTCTGATAGAGAATACAGAGCACCTCTGGATAAGGGCACCTTCTAAATGCTGTAAATGTAACTGCAAAATGCCCCTGCAGTATGAACCCCCTCAATGTACGGGTTGTGCATTTTGGCCTGCACCATTTTCTTGAAGTCTGCCACACATGCAAATGCCCAGTTGCTGAGCACACGGTGAAGGATGACTCACCTGACCATACGACTTTTTTTCCACATCTCTGAAGACCAGTGCCTGTGGCGCTTGCACCACTGAACTCTCAAACGTGTGTTTGTTTTGTAATGAAGGGTTGCAACCCTTCTATAATATTCCTCTCTATTTCGTTCTTTATAGGTCGTATTTCCTGACAGTCTGATTACATCCTGCACTAACATTCTCGATCACCTGACCAACAGTTGTTTTTCTTTTAGATATAACACCAATGCACTAAAACATCATGGTGTCAATGCTGCAAAAACAGAATTTCTTTTTTAAATGCACAAGTCATCTTAAAATGAGGTGAAAAAGGTCACACTGAATACCACGGGAGCACACTGGACACGTGTGGCACTGATCAGCGTGTCTATGGGGTCTGGTGTTTATAGGCTGGTACACAGTAGAGGATACAGATTTAGGCTCTGATACAAGTTAGTAATTGTACCAGGCCATCATGCAATGTTATTTACGTTTAAAAGGCTGTTCTGCAGTGTTCATGACAGAATCAGACTGTATGCACTGTGACAGTAATGATGTGTGAGTTCTAACTGGCCGTTTAATCTGAACAGAGCACGATTTGCATGAACATTTGGTAATATGAACGCTATCATGTGGACCAGGAAACCAGCTACCAAACTCGAGACTTACTGTAGGACGTGGTGTTCGGTTGCACTGGAACTGTGCCGCGATTCCAGTGAATGAGAACGCAACTTATACTCGACTACACACTTGTTTGTAACCCGTGCATGTGTTTTAGCCCATGACAACATCATTAGTTTACACAACACACGTGTAGCAGGAGTGGCGGGGGAACGGTGTGGGACACAGAAGAGTCTACGTCTGCGCATAATATCTGCTGCAAATAATAGCACCAAAATAATTTTAAAAAACAATAAATATGGTGAGTCGCGCTGTGCTCTCCATGCACGTTTGTGATGACGTAAGAAGAACACAAATGCACCAGGGTTCAATAGAATAGAGTGAGGCTGAAACCAGACTAGGACTGCAACTAACGATTATTTTCATAATCTATTATGAAATCGATATTTTTTCTTTTCTTCAATTAGTCGGTTAGTCGGACGGGGCGAACTTTCTGGACCTTTTTTTTTCATATATTTAAAATAAAATCCAAAACGGAGTGTTACAAATATAAACTTCAGACTAAAACATCACACAACGATTTGTCCAGTTATATAAGACTGAAAAGAACCCAATTCACACACACACACACACACACACACACACCAGAATATATATGAGTTATTTAGGACTGTAGTTTAATACAGTGCTTTTTGTGCATCAATAAAAATAATGCATGAATACTTTTATATAATATAAACTAATATATAAGTTTATATTATATAATAGTATTTATGCATTACTTTTTTATAGAAAAAATAAGGTTGATATAAACAGTAAACTGTAGAAAGTCATTGTCGGTGACTCTGGGTATCTGCTAAAGCTAGTGGCGTCACATTATGTGCATATGACATCATGCGCCGTCAACTAGGAAGCGGCTTATATTTCCGTTTAGTAAAAAACCCGCTAGTGTTCTTTTTGAGACACTAGATGGTGGAGTACATAATGCATAGTATAAGTGTATAGTACGGCATTTGGGATGCAACTTTAGTATTCACTGTCTGAAGTGAACAGAAGTAACGCAGTTACTCCCCCATGCCACGCGCAAACCGACTAATCGATAATGAGATTCGTTGACAACGATTATCACAATCAATTATTATTGATTTTATCGATTAGTTGTTGCAGTTCTAAACCAGACCAATGCTGCGGGGGCACCGGGAACAATCGCACTCATATTTGGACCACAGCAAACATGCCCAGTGTGAAACCCACCTAAGTAACACGACAAATTGAACCAAACACTCGGCACGCAGCCCTGAGTGTGGCTAGCTTCCACACCTGACTAGGGATGTTACGATACCAAAAATCTAGTAGCCGGTACCGAGACCACCAAAAGTACAAGATACTCGATACCAAAGTCGATACCACGGTGTGGTTTAAAAATAAAATTTTAAAAATTTAATTAAAACCTCTCCTGGAGGACATCCTCCTCTGACTGATACTGGCAAAAAGAGAGAGCAAGAGTGCGAGAAGGGGATATTTTAGTTATCAAACACTGTCTGACAATGTCTAATAAAACAGTGGAGGCTATAAGGGCTAAGTTGCACTTCTAAACACACGCATGCCCACACACACGCACACACACACACACACACACATGCATACACACACACACATGCATACACACACCTTATACTCTGAATGCAAGCATTACTGTACATTCACTGATATGGTGGCAGTCTAAAAAGATTTATTAAAATCATGAAAATCTGAATAATTGTTACTGACATTACGCTCCATTTTCTGACATGACACGGGCTGAATGGCAATGCATGGTGGCCCATTAGGAGGTAGTTTATAACACTGCAATTCATTAGCGTTGTTAACAAATAACACACTATTGCTAACTTTACATAGAGCATAACGTTAGCTGGTTTCACGGCCACAATGCCGGCTGCCTCAAACAAACATAATATAGGACCGTCTTTCAGATGCTTCGCTAAATTCCAGGTGTTTCCTCGCTTTGTTTGAAATGAACGATAGCATCGGTTGCACACCGGCTTCAGAGAATCAATTATATGTTTGTTGTCATCTGCCTTGAATGTGAAGTATTTCCATATTTGACACTTTTATCACCTTTCCTCTCAACGAGTCAGGGCGGAGATAATCTTCAGGAGTTTTCCCCGTGTGCTTATAGGCATTATTCTCCTTCTTTACTACTTGTGGACCGACTAAAACATTTACGTGTATTTTTAGCGCCCCCTTCAGTTCCGGAAGAATTGCAACCTCGCTACCTTTATTACCAACGGTACCAATGCTACTGCAGAAAAACAAATACCGTCACGTTTTAACAATGTTGGTACCGACTTGGTAAAGAAGTATCGGTTCTCGTGACATCCCTAGCTATGACACGCTTCAGTTGAAGTGGACACTAGACCGGTTTTCAAGCCCCCAGTCTGGGCTCGAAAACAGTGATGGCGTAGATGTTTTCTTAAGAGTGTTATAATATCAGTGTCAGGATGTAATGCGGTGTTAGTTAGAAAATGAGACTGTATTGCAGTTTAGTTACAGTGAAGCAAAGTTCGTTAGAGTATGAAGGCGAGTGTTATCCGGCTGTAATTCAGTTCTAGTTACAGCGTCACACTGTAATAAAGTGTTAAACACAGCATGAGACTGCAATGCAGTGTTAGTTACAGCATGTTACCGTGTTAAGATACAGCATGCTACATGCTAGTGTTACAGTAGCAAATGGTGATTCAATGTTAGTTAAAGTAGGACTCTATCAGGCTGTAATAGTTACAGTAGGCATGTTACAACATGTCTATTAATATTCCATTTACATTTATTCAATTAGCAGATGCTTTTATCCAAAGCGACTTACAAGTGAGAGCACACTCACACACCAATGGTAGCAGAGCTGCCATGCAAGGTGCTAGCTTGCCATCGGGGGCAA
This sequence comes from Noturus placidus, assembly GCA_022414735.1. Classification (NCBI taxonomy): domain Eukaryota; kingdom Metazoa; phylum Chordata; class Actinopteri; order Siluriformes; family Ictaluridae; genus Noturus; species Noturus placidus. The sequence continues at coordinate 36,745 of JAFFST010041629.1, read as the reverse complement.
CTTAGGGTTGGGACACTTCGGCATGGGATCACCCGGGCCAGGATTCGAACCACAAACCCTACGATTAGTGGATTAGTGGACAACCCGCTCTACCAACTGAGCCACAGCCGCCCTGTAATATTTGGTGAGGCAAGACAATATAACAGTGAATGGAATACATTTAGATGCCTTTATACTATAAAAATAATTATTGGAGGTCAGACTGATTTCCGTTGCATGTTCTAAGCAATGGGATTCTTAAATGAGAACCAAATATATACACCAATCAGCCATAAAAATAAAACCACCTGCCTAATATCGTTTAGGTCCCCCTTGTGCTACCAAAACAGCTCTGGCCCGTCAAGGTATGGACTCCACAAGACCTCTGAAGGGGTGCTGTGGAATCTAGCACCAAGTGCATCCTGGTGAAATCTCTTCCCCAGGTAACACACACCTTGCCATCCATATGATATTAAATGACACATGATTCATCAGACCAGGCCTCTTTCTTCCACTGCTCCATGGTCCATTTCTGATGATCATGTACCCATTGTAGGTGCCTTCAGTGTTGGAAAGTGGTCAGCATATGTATATGTGATCAATAAAGACTCATTGTCATTATCATTATACTGGTACACCCCACAAGAACATTTTTCCTGCTTCCAACACATGAACTTCGAGAACTGACTGTTCACTTGCTGCCTAATATATCCCCTTGACAGGCACCGTTGTAACGAGCTAATCAATGTTATTCGTTTCACTGGTCACTCGTTTTAATGTTACGGCTGATCGGTGTGTATGACAATGCAATATTATCGTGAAATTTTCCTATCATTGCACCCCTAGTATCAGGCTGTAATAAAGTGCTAGTTACCGTTTCAGGCTATAACACAGTGTTAGTTAAAGCTCTGAGCTGTAATGGAATGTTAGCTATAGTACCAGGCTTTTACGCAGTGTCTATTATACAGTGTGTAGTTACTGTATCAGTGACTGTATGAGGATGTACTGACTGTAACATTACAGTCAGAGGCAGCTCCGCAGTGTTAGTCATAGTATGATGTTATACTGTAGTATGATGCTTTAATAAAGCATTAGCTATAGTATCAGCTTGTGATGCAGTGGTAATTAGGGTATCCGACTGTAACGCAGTGTTAGTCACAGTATGAGATTGTGATGCAGTGTTGGTTATAGTTTCAGGCTGTCATGCACTGTCAATGTGTAATGCAGTATCAGGTTGTAATGCAATGTTAGTTGGAGTATGAGACTGATGCAATGTTAGTAATGGTATCAGATACGGTCGTTAATAGTTTTACAGTTTCCTCACCGGTGATTTTTTCAAAATACCCATTACAATACATTTCCATCTATTCAATCTATTCAATTCCTTTTGTGTCCGGCTATGACTCCACTAGAAATTCCCTCTGTAATCCCACTGTCATTGGTTCTCAACCGAGGGGGGGGCTAGACAGAAGATGTAGTCGAAAAACAGGCACAAGGTCAGGCGATCGGGCAAACAATATAGACGGGGCTAGGCAGAAAGCGTAGTCAAGGGGCGGAAATCGAGGTCAAAGGAAACGAGTGAGCAAAACGATAGATCAGGCTTTGTAACGCTGAGAAACGAGTCAACAAGACGTATACTTCGCACTGAATGAAGGCGATTGACGTGAATATATACTAGCGGGAAGATTGGGTGTGTGATTGGTGACAGGTGTGTGAACTCAGAACTCCGGGGAAGGAGCGCGCATGCGTGTAGGTGTGGGATCATGGGAAGTGGAGTTCGAAGGAGAGCGCATGCGTGTCGGAGAGGTAGATGTGGGATCATGGGAGATGGAGTTCGAGTCAGACTCAGCTGTTACACTTTATCCTAATCACTCATTTTGAGTCAAAGAAATTCCACTTCCTGTTGTTTAGTTCTGTGAGCATCACTACAGTACATCCGAATGAGCTGTTGCATGCAGATACTTGGGCATGGTGGATTTGCATTCATAAACAAACACACGCAAGTACCAAGAAAATCTGCGTTTCCAAAATTTGTGTAAATCCGGCGGAATTTTGTAGATCGGTTTGGTGTGTGAAAACACAACTATACGAAAAGTTTGACAAATGAGGCGTAATGTAAGATATTTTATGAAAAAAGAAAAGTCATCATTAGACGTAGACATATATTCAAATATGTGCAAAGACACTCCTGTACAAAGATTTTTTTAAAATGTTACCACCATCGAATAATACATCCGATACGGTGAAACTACTACTGTGAATACTAGTTCAAACATCAGGCTGTTATGCACTGTTAGTTACTCTAGCAGGATGTATCGCACTTGTTGGGGAAATAGGCTACGATGTACAGTAGTATTATTTACAGTATCAGTCAGGACTCCATTGTTAATTAACTATCGAGCTGTAATGCAGTGTTACAGTATGCAGCTGTGATAATTCCACTATCAGCTTGTGACGCAATGGTTGTTCAGGTAATCTTTTTGCCAAGCAGTACACTAAAAATCTACAAAATTAGATAAACATTTATTATTAAATGGCACACTTATATAGAGCTTTTATCAAAAGCGCTTTACACTGTGTCTTATTCACCCATTCACACTCACACACCAATGGTAGCAGAGCTGCCATGCAAGGTGCTAACTTGCCATCAGGAGCAACTAGGGTTTCAGTGTCTTGTCCAGGAACACTTCAATATGTAGAGTCATCCGGGCCGGGAATCGAACCACCAACCCTACGATTAGTGGACAACCCGCTCTACCGACTGAGCCACAGCCAGTCGGCAGTTGTCATGAAGTGGAGAAAATTGTTTTTGCAAATCCATCCATCTTCTATACAGCTTATCCTTTTCTTCAGGGTCATGGGGAACCTGGAGCCTAACCCAGGACACAAGGCAGGGTACACCCTGGACAGGGCGTGATCTCAGGGCTCAATCACATACAAATTCACTTTGGACATGTCATTCAGCCTACCATGGAGGTCTTTGGACTGGGAGTACCCGGAGGAAACCCCCGCAGCATGGGGAGAACATGCAAACTCCACGCACACAAAGGGCCACGGTGGGAATCGAACCCCCGACCCTGGAGGTGTGAGGCTAACCACTAAGCCACTGTGCGCCCCTTTTTGCGAATAATGCTTGGTCTGAGCAGGTGATGAAACACAGCCTGAGGTGTTCCACATTTTCCCAGACTGCTTGATTTAATCGATTAATATATTGTTTGACATTTTCTAACTGCCCTGCTATTGTTAGCTTCTTGAAATAACTTTGGATTACTTTGTTGTATTAGTAGCAATAACTCATCAAATATGTCCAACTATTTACCGACTTTTAAAAAGCAGGTGGTCGGTCAGACCAAGCTGGGCTTTTCAGCAGGAAAAGTATTAATCTGTTAATTAACATTACAAAGTACCCCATCACCTGGAACATTGAGTAATGCACTTTGAATAATCCAGACAGAATCGCACAATGAATTCATAAACCCTGTTGTGTTTGCACTCATGGCAAAAAAAAAAAAAAAAATCATTTTATAGCAGCGAGTCATGTTTTGTTATCTGTGTTTTCATCTTTGTTTTCTCACGATGTTGTGGTTAAATGTGTACAAGATGAGCTGAGACGTCAACCTGAAAATGTGGCAGGCTGCAGGGGGTCAAATCTGGTCTTGCAAGTCCAAAAAGAATTCCGCGCAAATGCAAGTAAATGGTAAAGGGTCTGCACTTATATAGTGCTTTTATCAAAGCGCTTTACACTGTGTCTCATTCACATATTCACACACACACACTTGCACACCAATGGTAGCAGAATTGCCATGCAAGGCGCTATCTTGATATCGGGAGCAACTTGGGGTTCAGTGTCTTGCCCAAGGACACTTCGGTATGTGGAGTCATGTGGGCAGGGAATCGAACCGCCGACCCTACGATTAGTGGACAAACCTCTCTACCACCTGAACCACAGCCGCCCCAAGTAAAAAGTGAGTACGGTAGAACACTGTTAGTTTTGTTATCTGGCTATGCTACAGTCTAAATTACATAATCAGGTTGCATCACATCACATTGTTACAAACACAATATCATGGTTGTGGTACACTGTTAATTACAGCATCGGCTTGTGAGGTAGTGGTAGGATATCAGGCTTTCGTGCACTGTTTGTTACAGCATGGGGCTGTGAAATGTTAGTTGTAGAATCGAGCTGTAATGCTGTGTTTGTTGCAGGAAAGGGTTGTGATGTAACATTAGTACGATGATATGATGCAGGGTTACAGTATCAGGCTGTATCGCAGTGTTAGCTTTAACATTAGGCTGTGCTCAGGGATGTTTATGAACCTTTGGGGTCCCTGAGCAACATCTTACTTGCCACCCTGCACTACCCCCCACTCACACATATCCTTCAGTCGCTGATCACAAGGGGGACCCCTGAGAAATGTCTGAAGAATGGTAAGAATAATTGTAACAAAATCAAACATGTTAACAGAAAATTCTTGCATTCGTATCTCAGGGGCCATCAAGCTATGATACAGTGTTATGTACAGTGCCATTTAATGGCACTAAATTTGTTACAGCCCCATACTGTGATGCAGTGTTAGTTACAGTGTCATGCAGTCGCACATGCCATGCAGTGATGCAGTGTTAGTTACAGTGTAATGCTGTGATGTTATGTTAGTTACAGTGTAATGCTGTGATGTCGTCTTAATCATAGTACAATGCTGTGATGTCATGTTAGTTACAGTGCCATGCTGTGATGTCATATTAGTTACAGTGTAATGCTGTGATGTCATGTTAGTTACAGTGCCATGCTGTGATGTTATATTAGTTACAGTGTAATGCTGTGATGTCATGTTAGTTACAGTGCAATGCTGTGATGTCGTCTTAATCATAGTACAATGCTGTGATGTCATGTTAGTTACAGTGCCATGCTGTGATGTTATTTAGTTACAGTGCCATGTTGTGATGTCGTCTTAATCATAGTACAATGCTGTGATGTCATGTTAGTTACAGTGTAATGCCGTGATGTCATGTTAGTTACAGTGTAATGCTGGGATGTCATGTAAATTGTAATGTAATGCTGGGATGTCATGTTAGCTACACTGTAATGCTGTGATGTCGTCTTAATCATTGTAAAATGCTGTGATGTCATGTTAGTTACAGTGCAATTGTGTGATGTTGTGTTTGTTACAGTGTAATCCTGTGATGTCATGTTTACAGTGTAATGCTGGGCTGTCATAATAGTTACAATGTAATGCTGTGACATCATGTTAGCTACAGTGCCATGCTGTGATGTCATCTTAGGTATAGTAAAATGCTGTGATGTCATGTTAGTAATCATACCATTTTTGATTCTTAAGGCAATGACTCGATACTTGACAAAACTCCTGAATCTGCTATAACATGCCGTGTTACAATTTAGATTCAAAAGGCAATGCATAATATTTGATGATACCACTGAAACGCCTACTGGTAACTCACGAATGGTGATGATGTAGATAAGGACTACAGGTCACCTTACTGTCTTTCTTCAATATTAATTGATTTATAATCAATTACATTTTATTTATAGTCAATTCTAATTGATAATAATTAATTTATGATTGTTGCCTTGATTCACTTCCATCACTGCCTTTTATAATAGATAAATCAATTAAAACTTTCAGATTGTAACACACCTATGAAATATTAACACTGTAATACTATGACAGTTACAGTAACAGTATGCAGTGTTAATAATAGCATCACGCTGTAGTGTTAGTTACAGTGTAATGCTGTAATGCAATTTATGGTGAAATATGAGTCATTAATACAGTTTGAGCTATAGTATCAGTCAGTAATGCAGTTTTAATTACAGAATGAAGCTGTAGTGCAGTGTTAATTACTAGTATTAATGGATTAGGCTTAACTGCAGTGTTACAGTAGGAAACTGTGATGGAGCATTGGTAAGATTCTGTTACAGTATGTAGTGTTAGTTACAATGTGTGGCTCTAGTTCAGTGTTAGTTACGGTCTCTGGCTGTAGTGCGGTGTTAGTTTCAGTGTCCGGCTGGAGTGCAGTGTTAGTTACAGTGTCCGGCTGTAGTGCAGTGTTAGTTTCAGTGTCCGGCTGTAGTGCAGTGTTAGTTTCAGTGTCCGGCTGTAGTGCAGTGTTAGTTTCAGTGTCAGGCTGTAGTGCAGTGTTAGTTACAGTGTCTGGCTGTAGTGCAGTGTTAGTTACAGTCTCTGGCTGTAGTGCAGTGTTAGTTTCAGTGTCCGGCTGTAGTGCAGTGTTAGTTTCAGCATCTGGCTGTAGTGCAGTGTTAGTTTCAGAGTCCGGTTGTAGTGCAGTGTTAGTTTCAGCATCCGGCTGTAGTGCAGTGTTAGTTTCAGCATCTGGCTGTAGTGCAGTGTTAGTTTCAGTGTCCGGCTGTAGTGCAGTGTTAGTTTCAGCGTCTGGCTGTAGTGCAGTGTTAGTTTCAGTGTCTGGCTGTAGTGCAGTGTTAGTTAGCATTTTCAGTGTCCGCTGGAGCGCAGTGTTAATTTCAGTGTCCGGCTGTAGTGTAGTGTTAGTTACAGTGTCTGGCTGTATTGCAGTATAAGATGCAGTGTGCAGATGTAGTGCAGCTTTAGTTTCAGTGTCCGGCTGTAATGCAGTGTTAGTTACAGTGTCCGGCTGTAGTGAACTATTAGTTACATGAGTGAGGCTGGTATGCAAGGTTATATACATGTATGAGGCTGTTATGCAGTGTTAGTTTTAGTGTCTGGCTGTAGTGCAGTGTTAGTTACAGTGTCTGGCTGTAGTGCAGTGTTAGTTACAGTGTCCGGCTGTAGTGCAGTGTTAGTTACAGTGTCCGGCTGTAGTGCAGTGTTAGTTTCAGTGTCTGGCTGTAGTACAGTGTTACTTACAGTGTCAGACTGTAGTGCAGTATTTTCAGTGTCTGGCTGGAGCGTAGTGTTAATTTCAGTGTCCGGATGTAGTGTAGCATTAGTTACAGTGTCTAGCCTGTAGTGCAGTGTTAGTTACAATGTCTGGCTGTAGTGCAGTGTTAGTTACAGTGTCTGGCTGTAGTACAGTGTTAGTTTCAGTGTCCGGATGTAGTGCAGTGCTAGTTTCAGTGTCCGGATTTAGTGCAGTGTTAGTTTCAGTGTCCGGATGTAGTGCAGTGTTAGTTTCAGTGTCCGGATGTAGTGCAGTGTTAGTTTCAGTGTCCGGCTGTAGTGCAGTGTTAGTTTCAGTGTCAGGCTGTAGTGCAGTGTTAGTTAGCATTTTCAGTGTCCGGCTGGAGCGCAGTGTTAATTTCAGTGTCCGGCTGTAGTGTAGTGTTAGTTACAGTGTCTGGCTGTTGTGCAGTATTAGATGCAGTGTGCAGATGTAGTGAAGCATTAGATTCAGTGTCCGGCTGTAATGCAGTGTTAGTTACAGTGTCCGGCTGTAGTGAACTATTAGTTACATGAGTGAGGCTGGTATGCAATGTTATTTACATGTATGAGGCTGTTATGCAGTGTTAGTTTCAGTGTCCGGCTGTAGTGCAGTGTTAGTTTCAGCGTCTGGCTCTAGTGCAGTGTTAGTTTCAGTGTCTGGCTGTAGTGCAGTGTTAGTTACAGTGTCCGGCTGTAGTGCAGTGTTAGTTTCAGTGTCTGGCTGTAGTACAGTGTTACTTACAGTGTCAGACTGTAGTGCAGTATTTTCAGTGTCTGGCTGGAGCGCAGTGTTAATTTCAGTGTCTGGATGTAGTGTAGCATTAGTTACAGTGTCTGGCTGTAGTGCAGTGTTAGTTTCAGTGTCCGGCTGTAGTGCAGTGTTAGTTTCAGTGTCCGGCTGTAATGCAGTGTTAGTTACAGTGTCCGGCTGTAGTGCAGTGTTAGTTTCAGTGTCTGGCTGTAGTACAGTGTTAGTTACCGTTTCAGACAGTAGTGCAGTATTTCCGTGTCTGGCTGGAGTGCAGTGTTAATTTCAGTGTCCGGCTGTAGTACAGTATTAGCTACAGTGTCTGGCTGTAGTGCAGTATTAGTTGCAATGTCTGGCTGTAGTGCAGTGTTAGTTACAATGTCTGGCTTTAGTGCAGTGTTAGTTACAGTGTCTGGCTGTAGTGCCGTGTTAGTTACGGTGTCAGACTGTAGTGCAGTATTTTCCGTGTCCGGCTGGAGTGCAGTGTTAATTTCAGTGTCCGGCTGTAGTGCAGTATTAGGTACAGTGTGCAGCTGTAGTGCAGCGTTAGGTTCAGTGTCTGGCAGTAGTGCAGTATTAGGTACAGTGTCCAGTTGTAGCGCAGTGTTAGTTTCAGTGTCCAGCTGTAGTGAACTGTTAGTTACATGTGTGAGGCTGATATGCAGGGTTATTTACAAGTATGACGCTGTTATGCAGTGTTAATTTCAGTGTCCGGCTGTAGTACAGTATTAGCTACAGTGTCTGGCTGTAGTGCAGTATTAGTTGCAATGTCTGGCTGTAGTGCAGTGTTAGTTACAATGTCTGGCTTTAGTGCAGTGTTAGTTACAGTGTCTGGCTGTAGTGCCGTGTTAGTTACGGTGTCAGACTGTAGTGCAGTATTTTCCGTGTCCGGCTGGAGTGCAGTGTTAATTTCAGTGTCCGGCTGTAGTGCAGTATTAGGTACAGTGTGCAGCTGTAGTGCAGCGTTAGGTTCAGTGTCTGGCAGTAGTGCAGTATTAGGTACAGTGTCCAGTTGTAGCGCAGTGTTAGTTTCAGTGTCCAGCTGTAGTGAACTGTTAGTTACATGTGTGAGGCTGATATGCAGGGTTATTTACAAGTATGACGCTGTTATGTAGTGGTAGTTAGCATATCAGGCTCTAGTACAGTGTTAGTTACAGTGTCAGGCTGTAGTGCAGTGTTAGTTTCAGTGTCTGGCTATATTGCAGTGTTAGTTACAGTGGCTGGCTGTAGTGCACTGTTAATTACATGTATGAGGTAGTCATTTAGTGTTAGTTAGACATATGTAGAGATGTAACGGTATGAAAATTTCATATCATGATGATGTTAGTTACATGTATGAGACTGTAATGTGTTAGATGTAAAGCTGCAGCAACTAATTCGATTAAATCGAGAACAATTGATTATGAAAATCGTTGTCAACGAATCTAGTCGGTCTGCACGCAGCACGGGGTTTACTCATTACGTTAATTCTGTTCTGAAAACACTCTTTGGAGAGTAAATACTAAAGTTGTGTACCAAATGACATACTATGCCCTTACACTATGCACTATATACTCTACCGTCTAGGGTATGAATTTTAGAAAGCATATATCATCTCAAATAGAACACTAGTGGGGTTTTTTTTACTAACATGACGTCATACGCACGCTAGCATTAGCAGAGACTCAGATTCACAGACAATGACTTTCTTCAGTTTACTGTTTATGTCAGCGTTACCTTTTATTCCCAACATGACCTCAGTCACCATCAAACGGAGGCGAAATCGTCAAGTGACTGAGGAGGAAAGTCCTCTAAGGCAGGGGAGCAGTTTATAAACATTGTGGAGATCAAACAGTGATGCACAAAGTTATGTTTATATCCAATATGCTCCACTGTGTGTAAGGGGCAGGGGAAACTGGTGTAAGCTGCTTAAAAGATTTAGTTTAATTCCAGTTTATTGTCATTACATGATGTATTTGTGCGCTTGCAGTGTAAATTCTGTCATTTATTATAACAGAAATGATGTGTTAGTAACGAGGCCGCGTTGCTCCTCACGCGCAGTGTAGACGCGCTGATACACAGTGGGAGTGCGAGTAAGATCTGTAATGTCCAATTAAAGCATTATGATCCAAAGTAAAACAGAAGTAAAATAATATGTCTAAAAACAGCGAGTAACAGAAATCACAAGGTGCAGTGAAAGTTTAACTGAGTGAGTTTAATTCTGTGCATTCATAAAAAATAATGCATAAATACTATAAAATTAATTCTCTTTTCTGTTTTGGACAAACGGTTATGTAAAGTTTTATTCTGAAGTTTAATCGATTAATAGGCTTTATTTATTTATTTATTGAAAATAAAATCCACAAACTGAGTGTTACAAATATAAACTTCAGACTAAAGCTTTACACAACTGTTTAGCCAAATATATATGAAAAGAACCCAATACACACAGAGTCATTCCCCAGGGAATAGTTCAAATACCATTGGAACAAATACCAGGTTCAATTACATTTTATTGTTGGCGTGACATATAATTTGACTCCCTGAATTATCTTTTGTTTATTTTATCCATCAATGCGACACTTGAACTTGTCTACCACTCATAGGTTTTGGCAAATTATCATTTCATTTGTAAATAAATTTTAAATAAATCGATCATATCGATCAAATCGATCGACACTTGTGAATGCACGTGAATAACCAAATTGATTAATTTTAAAACATCTCATTTGAATATATTTTGATACATTTAACAAAAAAATATACAATATTATTTAAACATTTGAAACACTTTCCTATGGACCCCCTGCAATTACACCACTGACCACTAGGGGCACGCAAAAACACTGCACTACAGGGTAGTGCATAGTGTAAGTGTATTGTTCGTCATTTGGGACACAACTTTAGCATTTACTTTCCGACGCATGTTTTCAGAACAGAAGTAACTTAATGAGTAAACGTACCATGCACTGACCAACTAATCAATAATGAGATTCGTCGACAACTATTTTCATAATCAATTATTATCGAGTTTATCGATTAGTTGTTGCAGCTTTAATCCGATTAATCAAAAAATAATTGGCCAACTAATCAATTATGAAAATAGTCGTTAGTTGCAGCCCTAGTTAGATGTATGAGGCTGTGATGTAGTGTTAGTTACATGTATGAGACTGTGATGTAGTGTTAGTTACATGTATGGGACTGTGATGTAATGTTAGTTACATGTATGAGATTGTGGTGTAGTGTTAGTTACATGTATGAGGCTGTGATGTAGCGTTAGTTACATATGTGAGACTGTGATGTAGTGTTAGTTACATGCATGAGGCTGTGATGTAGTGTTAGTTACATGTATGAGGCTGTGATGTAGTGTTAGTTACATGTATGAGATTGTGGTGTAGTGTTAGTTACATGTATGAGAATGTGATGCAGTGTTAGTTACATGTATGAGATTGTGATGTAGCGTTAGTTACATGTATGAAGCTGTGATGTAGCGTTACTTACATGTAGTTACATGTATGAGACTGTGATGTAGTGTTAGTTACGTGTATGAGATTGTGGTGTAGTGTTAGTTACATGTATGAGATTGTGATGTAATGTTAGTTACATGTATGAGATTGTGATGTAGCGTTAGTTACATGTATGAAGCTGTGATGTAGCGTTAGTTACATGTATGAAGCTGTGATGTAGCGTTGGTTACATGTATGAAGCTGTGATGTAGTGTTAGTTACATGTATGAGATTGTGATGTAGTGTTAGTTACATGTCTGAAGCTGTGATGTAGTGTTAGTTACATATATGAGGCTGTGATGTAACGTTAGTTACATGTATGAGACTGTGATGCAATGTTAGTTACATGTATGAGACGTGATGTTGTGTTAGTTACACGTGTGAGACTGTGATGTAGTGTTAGTTACATGTATGAGACTGTGATGTGGTGTTAGTTACATGTATGAGACTGTGATGTTGTGTTAGTTACATGTATGAGACTGTGATGTAGTGGTAGTTACATGTATGAGACGTGATGTTGTGTTAGTTACACGTGTGAGACTGTGATGTAGTGTTAGTTACATGTATGAGACTGTGATGTGGTGTTAGTTACATGTATGAGACTGTGATGTAGTGTTAGTTACATGTATGAGGCTGTGATGTAGCGTTAGTTACATATGTGAGACTGTGATGTAGTGTTAGTTACATGCATGAGGCTGTGATGTAGTGTTAGTTACATGTATGAGGCTGTGATGTAGTGTTAGTTACATGTATGAGATTGTGGTGTAGTGTTAGTTACATGTATGAGAATGTGATGCAGTGTTAGTTACATGTATGAGATTGTGATGTAGCGTTAGTTACATGTATGAAGCTGTGATGTAGCGTTACTTACATGTAGTTACATGTATGAGACTGTGATGTAGTGTTAGTTACGTGTATGAGATTGTGGTGTAGTGTTAGTTACATGTATGAGATTGTGATGTAATGTTAGTTACATGTATGAGATTGTGATGTAGCGTTAGTTACATGTATGAAGCTGTGATGTAGCGTTAGTT
>JAFFST010041626.1:3352-16293 GCA_022414735.1 Noturus placidus | reverse complement strand
TATATATATATATATATATATATATATATATATATATATATATATATATATAATGTATATATGTGTGTGTATGTATGAGGTTGCATTTTCATCAACCTTAAAGTGGATTTGTGTGAGCGTTCAACTCTGACCTCTCTCGTCAACAAGCCTGTCTCTGTCCCCAGAACTGCATGATATTGTGTTTTTCACACCATTCTGTATAAACTCCAGCGAGTCTATCTTCTAGATTTTATGCAGTGTGCGGCAGCAACGTGACTGGCTGATTTAGATAATTGCCTGATTGACCGGGTGTTCCTAATAAACTGAGCGTTTGAGTATAGACAAACGTATCCCTGCTTCGTGCAAATAATGAGGTGTGCTCTTTCTGATATAATTACATCTTGGTCTCTTAAACTTCCAGAAAATGGGGCAGATCGAGGAGTTGAAGGCTGCGGTTATGGAGTACTCCTCAGTGACTGAAGTAACACACACACACACACACACACACACACACACACGACTACAGTGTCATCCTCATTCTGTCATGCGTTTGGTTTGTTTTAAATTTGGATTCATCTTTTCCAGCTGCTGAGAGCAGAAAAGAGCAAGCTGGAGAGTCAGATGCAGCTGCTGCAGCCAGACGTGGCCATGTAAGAGTATATAAAACACACACACACACACACACTTTGTTAGGTAAAGAAAGTGTGCAAAAAAGCTCTCTAATGTTACATAAATAAAGAGTTTTTATTTGGTCACATCTAATGTTGTTCTCTTTTTGTTTGTCGGCCCAAATCTCCACTATACATGATGGCATTTGGCTCTGTTTAGCAGCTCGCATCTACACAAAACCAAAAACAAAATCCCACTGCAACCCAAAAGTCCTGACCCGTTTGATTCATTTCCTTCAGTGGAGTCGATTCCGAATCGAATCACACTCTCACTGAGTCGAGGAGTTCATTTGGAAGTGGAGCGAGACGTCCACGGCGCTCGGATGCTCTGGGACACGAGTGTGATGTGTTGTGTTCTAACCTGCTTAAAGAACCTCTCCGAGGAGGAGAGGGCTTCCTGTTGAAGCACACACTGGGCTTCCTGTTGAAGCACAGTCAACTATGCCAGAGATTTAAAGTGCCCTTAAATATCGAATTTTTTTTTATTTTTTTATTTTTTATTTTTTTTGCTTTTGAATGCATGAATATGATAAAAATCAGAACGGCGCTCTTTCACAGCATTCCGGTGCGTCTTTCCCAGTGATGTATCTGCTTCTGTTTACACATGATGATGATGATGATCAGGGTTATGTAGGTATGAAGGGTCACACACTAAACTACTTCCTGTTTAAATGCCATTAAATTCCGGGGAATTTTGGGCTTGCGTGTGTGAAAAGGGCTTACTTCAAATGACTTGTTCTTGCATACCACTTCTTCTTATAATGTGTGTGTGTGTGTGTGTGTGTGTGTGTGTGTGTGTGTGTGTGTGTGTAGTCCTGGTCTGTCCCTCTCTGTGGCGTACAGACTGAATCAGATGAGTTCAGGTTCTCTGGAGACGGAGCTGGCCCTGGCGCAACAGAATCCACCCAAGGTGTGTGTGTGTGTGTGTGTGTGAGAGAGACACACACAGATTATCACCTGTCTGATTTTGAGTGGATCACACACTTGACTCCCACACGCACTTCATCTCCATCTCCTCCTAACACACTACAGCTATTGAACACACAGAATACAGTATAAAAGCATGCGGGATACCGCCATCACTTTCCTTTATTGGTTTTATGGTAAAAGACTTATTTTGTCAACGCAGTATGTGCAGGGGGCGGAGCATTTTTCCTCCATGTGCTTGGCCACGCCTCTGGACGAGACTCTGGACCGTGAGGTTCTCCTTCTCCTGCAGGGTCCCACACCTGAGCAGATGTCTCAGAAGTTTAAAATCCTGATAAACAGACTGGTAATGTCAAACCGAGCCATTTTTCTCACACCTTTCTCACCTCGAGCTGCGATATTACCCTACAGAACCAACGTAGAAGAGTAGCAAACGGCTGGGAAAGTATCTTTGTGGTTGGTTTAGTTATGGAAAAAAAGAATCAAACTTCCACGGGTCATCAAATCCATAATGAGAACATGGAAAGAATAAAAGGGTGTACAAATTATTATTATATAGTTTTGGAGCTTTGTGTAACACACACACACACACACACACACACACACACACACACACACAGGAGCACAGTGCGACTTTAGACTTTTTTATGCAGGTCTCTTATCTCTAACACGTTTTAACAGTTATTTGGTGGGAAAAATAAGTGGCTCAGTCAACATTCACACTGTTACCATAACAACGTGCTTTACCTAGCTAGTTCTGTCTAGCTAACCGTACCCTAGCTTGCTTTCTAGATTAGATTTATGGTCATTAGTAATGCAGATAATCTTGTTGATAACACTGTGTGTGTGTGTGTTGATTCAGAGACGAGAGTTTGAAGAGGACACACTGGAGATCCTCGAAGCATTTCCAGGCTTTATGAAGAGTCTAGAAGTGCAGGACTTCAACCCTGACCCTGAACGCCAGGTGAACACACTGATCACTTTGGGTCCTTTTGGAGCCTTTATTATGTCCTACACTTTAAAGGTGCAATATTGGATTTAAATATATATATATTTATTACTTGAAATTAGAAAATATATCAAACATAATCCAAAAAAAAAAAAAAAAAGGTTTAATCCATGATCTCCAGGGGAAAATAAAGTATTAAATGGCTGAGAGATCCGTTTGGAAAGCTGGCTTGCAGTCCAGAATGCTTGCTTGTGATTGGATTCCCCTCCTGTCAATCACAATCTGTGGCCATTGTAGATCCTGGGAGGCGGAGCTTGGTGAACATGGGCAGGAATGGCATAGGGTGGGCTCATGGATTTTCAAAAAGATCATTCCCATCACTGTCCTGTAGTTTTGGGAATCTAATCAGTGGGGGTTTTCCTCGAACAGCTTGTCCAGGACGGTTTTATTCATTTGCATTTACATGATACCATAGCATTTTGTTTACGATGATTTCTTTTTCTTTTTTGAAGACCTGCATGCCCTAACTTGTATCCGTTCTTAATTACATCTTCAATACCATGCATCCGGATCCCCTACACCATGCTTCACTGCTCCTTCCGGAAATGATCGATAAACTCCACGACAAGTGCCAGTTCTTTTTATAATCTGTATGTGGAGCGTCTGTCATACAAGTCCCTGTGAATGGGCTGTTACTATGGAAACGCTACCAAGCATATTAATGGTATATACAACTAGGAGTCATTTAAAAAGGTGCTGAAGGGAAGAGGAGACTGATACAAGACTCTTTAAAGATTATATAAGATTCTCCACTTTTCGACATTACATAATTGTGCCTGCCCTCTGTGTGTGTGTGTGTGTGTGTGTGTGTGTGTGTGTGTGTGTGTGTGTGATGGAGCAGAACGACATGCACATTTTTTCCTACTAGTTAACAATCCAGGCTGAAGTCGCCCACACAGCTCATGGTCAAATTCCCACGAGTCAGAGGTACAGTGCAGAGAGCTGGAGTGTAAACTGTACAGATTCATCTAGAACCCGGGTTTCTCACCATCCATGTTTAATTTTTGTGCTGGAATGGATGCCGCCATGATTCAAACGATCAGGTTTTTAATGTTTTGAGATGTTAAGGTTTGATATCTGCTCTACTGGAGTGCTTATATAATATAAAATATAATATAACGTTCTAACCATAATGAAATACAAAGGTCTTAGCATTGCATTGAATAAATAACATTTATTTTTTTATTTGGGGGTTTGTTTAGCATCTTTTTATAGATTTAAAATGCAGCTTTACAATAAATAGTGAGGTGAAAAAAAATAAACAAAATAATCAAAATGTCAAAACTAAAAAGATCTGAGCGTATAAATAAAGATCAAGTATTACGATGTAGAAACCGTGTGCGATTAAAAGGTCAATACGATCCAATAACGCATTGAGACCATTAATGTAACGGCGCCGTGCTAGAAAATGGATCCTATAAAACGAGGTTTTAGTTCTAAAAGTGCTGACTATGATGAAGGAAACTGGAGAACAGTGTAAGACTCGTCAGTGCCACCGCCACCACGCTTCACTGTTCAACATCTCCTCACATAAAACTTCACCGGATCGAAAAATATATTCTATAGTAGAATTTATATTATAAGACTCATTATGTAAAAGTAATGCACCTGCAAAGTGGATTAAAGTGTGTGCGTGTGTGTGTGCGTGTGTGTGTGTGTGTGTGTGTGTGTGTGTATGTATGTGTGTGTGTGTATATGTGTGTATATATGTGTATATATGTATGTGTGTGTATATGTATGTGTATGTATGTGTGTGTATGTATGTATGTATATGTGTGTGTGTATTTATGTATGTATGTGTATATGTGTGTATATATATGTGTGTGTGTGTGTGTGTATATATGTGTATATGTATGTGTGTGTGTGTGTGTGTGTATATATATATAATATTATCTAAAGAGTGTTAACAGATAAAATAACAATATTTCAAATAATGTAAAAGCCATGTGCCAGTAGAAGCAAGACCATTTTAATAAACCCTAGTAAGCTAGTGGTTTATTGTATGCATGTATTGTAGCATGTTTATTTTAAAAAATAAATCCTTTTATTAAAAACAAAAAATATATAAAAATGTATTATAAAGTGTGTAAAAAAAAAAAATAATAAATAGAGAAAAACAGTGATTTAAAAGAAAAAAGTACATTTCCATGTCATTTAAAAGTAAAGAAGAAAAAAAGTTGGTACTTTGTTAAATGTTGGTTATTTTTTAAAATTTTTATTCGTACTAAATATATTTCCAAATCTATAAAAGTGCTATAATTCCATTATTATAAAAGTACTGTGACAGTTCAATCAAGCCGAGTGTGCTCTGTAGCTCATGCAGCAAAGTTTTGTTAAACACTAACTCTGCTTCACATCACAAATCACAGCCAGCCCACGCATGCATGCGCGCACACACACACTCACACACTCACACACACACTCTGCTCCTAATCATACAGCTCCATCTCCTCCACTTTATTCTGAGTCACTGGAGCTGCAGTAAGCGAACGTTTTCTGCAGGGCATTTATTTATTTATAATAGATTTTTGTTGGTGTGGAGTTTGTGTTAATGGAAGTTGGGGTCACAGGGCCTGCGGGTTCAGCTGGAGCAGCGGCGTAGCGAGTGGACTCTCACCCTCGAGCAGCTGAAGCAGTATACTGACTCGCTGGAGAAGGAGCTGATGAAGATGGCGAGCAACATGCGCCGGTCACGGACCGAGATCCTGCACCTGTCCGTCAGGTGAGTAATTTTGTGTGTGTGAGAAATGATTCTGTTCTGCACAAATTCCTCAACGTTTCCTTTTTCTTTCTAATTAAAAACTGGACTTTTTGTCTGAAGTTGTCCTGCTGTGGTGAAGATTTATCATGAATCCATCACTGATTGTTTTATATGAAAATGGACCTTGAGATGTTTGACTCGGTTAAACGTGCTCTATTGGAGACTTGCATCCCCCTTAACACCCCCCCCCCATACACACACACACACACACCTTCCCCAAAGTCAGTTTTTGGTTCAGTCCGACTTCACAAGTGATGATCTGATACATGGCATGTTTACAGTTGAAGAAAGGGGCGAGGAGATAACGCCAGAGGGAGACTGTTACAGCGCTCGCTGTGATGACGTCAAGTTCATCTCCACCTTGAAACTCATTCAATATGTTTATACTGAAATATTTGTGGCGTGTTTAGCGATTCTGGTTCTAGTGTGTCGGGTGGTGCCTAAAGCACTAAAGCGCCGCTGCATCGCTTTTTACTTGGAGATGAAACAATGGCAAAATCTTTATAAAATATCTGCAGGTTTCAGAGGAGAACTGATCAAAACATACAGTACTCGTTTATTAGGCAAAGTAGATGATTGTGTGTGAATTCAACACTAAAAAGAAGACGTTTTTACACTGTGTGTGTGTGTGTGTGTGTGTGTGTGTGTGTGTGTGTCGGTCTTTATAGGCTGCAGGAACAGGAACATCACAAACTGCTATTACGTGAGGAGCTGGATCAGCTGAGGGCTCAGCAGGACCTCAGAGACGCCAGCTGTCAAACGGACCCGCCTCAGGTACGCTACTCGACCTGAACTACCGGAACTTTCTAACTGTTGGGCTGTTCTAGGAAAATAATAATCAATAGTTACTACCCCGAAGTTGACTATTTTTCTGTCACTGCACGTCCCGAAGTGTTCCGTTCCTCTGATACTACTAATAATTCAATTTTATTTATTATTATTAAAGAACAATTTTTAATAAAGCATTTAACATTGAGGAACGTCCTTCCATCGTAGCAGCTATAAACGGTCCTCCTCTCGACAGCATTTATTTATTTATTTATTTGTTTATCCCCCCCCCCTCTCGAAGTTAATAATAATAAATAAAGGCCAACTTGTCATGTTGCAGAGAAACCGTGATGAACTCGTCTGTCCTGAAGATGGCGCGAGACTTGGTTACCGCTTTACCTCTGACACTGGAGACTCCTTCTTTAAATGTTCGATAATTGTCTCCAGAATCGACAATGACCTGCCTTTTTTTTTTTTTTTTTTTAAATCAAATAATGTGGAGAATGCGTTGCCGTACAAGTGCAATGAACGAGCTGTTGCTATAGAAACGATAACATGGCTACATTCGAACACTGTTGTCCAAGGTGCTGTTTGAGCTTGAGTTTGTTGCTGTGTGTGTGTGTGTTTAGGTTGTGTACGAGGAGGAAAACTCATCCCCGGAGTGGGACAGGGTGTATCCACTACTCGACTCTCCTTCTGAAGAGGACACGGCCGAGTTCGAGGCGCACACACAGGAAAACGATGAGAAGCAACATCCTCCTCCTCCTCCTCCTGATGATGATGATAGTGGTGATGAGGAGGACGAGGAGTTACAGGAAGACCTGAGCAAGCCGAGAGAGACAACACGTGATTCTGGAGATGAGACCGAGAAGCTCCGAGGTACCACCATGTCCCAGGAGATTCAGCGAGAGAGCGTCACGGACGCCGGAACATGCGGTGAGAACAGCATCGCGGGTCTATCCGCTGAGTTCTGGGTCAGAACGTGTCGAGCAGCACTGCTGCAAATCACCCATCATCGAATACGTTAGCGTTTCTATAGTAACGCCGGAGACCTGTACTGCGAACGCCCCGCTGTGTAAACGTTGATCTGGTGCAAGTTTTCCCTAAGGAGATGTTTATTGAACGTTTTCTCGGTTAGCAACAGTTTCCACCATCTTCAGACAGAGGGGTTTATCCTGGTCTCGCTGTAACTTTTTATTTATGTATGAATTTATTTTTATCTGATTATCTTCAGAAGAGAGGCTAGCGAGGGACTGACGGTTTATCTGCTATAAAGTAAGAGAACAGGAATGAAGATGTTTCACAGCATTAAATGTAACTGTAAATGGATAAGCATTACGTTACAATAAAACTACGAATACAAGAAGGTTTGAACATACAATGGGTTCTGCTCTACCATTATATGTCCAAACCTTCTTCTTTTATTCCTAGTTTTGTTGCCTTTGTTTAATACTAGTAGGAGTCGAAGTACATTTCACCATACTTGAAATGTACAATTGAACGTAAATCAGCTGTTTATTTGCATTTCTTGTTTGGAAAAACCATTCGGATGGATTTCAGTGTCGATTACGAGTCACCTCACACCCTCTACAGAACTCCTCCTTCTCTCAAGGGGACTGATGGAGAAGTTCTGAGTTTGGGTTCATATCCAATACTCTGCTGTACTGTTCAGTAGTCGACCGTTTTATCTCTTGAGCCTCTGTTAATGAAGCTCTGCTTGGTCTCTAAACTCCCTAATCCCTTGATATCCCAAGAGTCACAGGGCAGACAGCTTAATCTGAAGAGTCTGGGATGCTTTTTGGCTCCAGATTTTGTCCTTCTATGGTGCTATTGCCTTGGTCTAGGTTCAGGTCTCTCTGATGGCACTAGGGCTGTGTGTGTGTATGTGTGTGCACGTGAATAATTATTTAATGTTGATATTGTTAAATTTCAGAAACTCTGCTTGATGAGAATCGACCCGAGGGTGACGGCGAACCACAGCAGGTACACTCTTTAATAAAGGTGTTTGTATTAAAAAAAGGGCAGGTATGACTGCCACGGTATGAAATACAGGCATTACACTGTATGGCCAAAAGTATGTGGACACCTGTCCGTCACTCCCATATTGTGGTTCTTCCTCAAATTGTTGTCCAAAAAATTGCACGCCCACAACTATATAGAACGTCTCTGTAGGCTGTGACCGCACGTCTGAACATCCTCACATCTGAACATCAGTTCCAGACCTCACTAACGCTCTTGTAGCTGAATGAACACTAATCCCCACTGCCACGCCCCAAAATCTAGCGTAAAGCCTTCCCAGAAGAGCGGAGCTCATTATAGCAGCCAAAGGGGAATAAATCGAGAATGGGGACGTTCAATAAGGACATATAGGTGTAATGGTCAGGTGTCCACAAACCTTTGACCACACCGTGTATATACACTAGGGTTGCTTCACACAGTGTCACATGGTATCAGAGCATTTAATTAGATTTTTTTTTCGACAAGTAAACGAGCACTGTACCCGATACTAGTATTAATATCGATGTTTTTCTGGTATCTAATAAATAACAGTGGGCCTAACATGGAACCTTGTTGGACACCAACTCTAGCATCAACTCTTTCGAGAAGAACCTACCATAAAGTACATTTATGATGTGTTCCTTAAATAATGCCTAACCTAGGAAGTCTCTCTGTACTTGAACATGGCGTATTAAAAAACCGGAAGAACGTCTATAGGAACCTCTGATGTAGTCACAGACATGACACGAAGCATAAACTATTGACACACCATAGCAAAAATAAACCATGTCTCACTTTATTGTCTCTCTGACCCCTGCAGGAGGAAGCCAGATTCCCAGCCTGCACCGGTCCTGATGACACCCACGAGCAGGCTGTGTGCTGCAGTGCTTCTTTTTCACACTCCCACCCTCAGTGTACTGGTGAGAGCTCTCTCTAGAATTAATATCAGTTAGTCACTGCAGTGGCATTTAAGAGCAAGCATTCAGCAGAGCATTGTGTGTTCATTTTGGGAGATGATTTGAAGATGGGTGGGCGGGACTTGGGGACATTGTGGGTTTTAATATAATTCGTTGTTATAGTTCAGATTAATTCTTCCATCAATGATGGCGAGTCGTCCTAGCACAGATGCAGCAAAACGGGCCCAAACCATGACACTACCACCGCCATGTTTCGCAGATGGGAGAAGGTTCCTGTACTGGAATGCAGTCTCTTCCTTTCAAAAATAACACTTCTCATTTAAACCAAAAAATTGTATTTTGGTCTCATCATCCATAAAACATTTCTCCACTAGCCTTCTGGCTTGTCCACGTGATCTTTAGCAAATAACGATGAGCAGCAATGTTCTTTTTGGAGAGCAGTAGTTTTCTCCTTGCCATGAACACCATTGTTGTTCAGTGTTCTCCTGATGGTGGACTCATGAACATTAACATTAGCCAATCTGAGAGAGTTCCTTTAGGTGCTTAGAAGTGACCCTAGGTTCCTTTCTGACCTCGTGGACTATTCCGGATCTTGCTCTTGGAGTGATCTTTGTTGGTCTCCACTCCTATGGACGTGATCAATGGTCTTAAATTTCCTCCATTTGTACACAATCTATCTGACTGTGGATTGGTGGAGTCCAAACTCCCTACAGATGGTCTTGTGACCTTTTCCAGCCTGATGAGCTTCAACAACTCCTTTTTCTGAGGTTCTTCATGCCATGATGCACTTCTACAAACATGTGTAGTGAAGATCAGACTCTGACAGATCCCTGTTCTTTAAATAAAACCTGGCGCTCTTTCACATTTCATCATCATCCCATTGATCGAAAACACAGACTCTAATTTCACCTTAAATTGAACTGCTAATCCTAGACGTTCATAGACTTTTACCACTCACAGATGTGTAATATTGGATCATTTTCCTTAATAAATAAATGACCAAGTATAATAATTGTGTCTCGTTTGTTTAATTGGGTTCTCTTTGTCTAGTTTTAGAACGTGTGTGTGAATCTGATGATGTTTAGGTCGTATTTATGAAGATATTTCTCTCTCTCTCATGCTCGCTCGCTCGCTCGCTTGTGGTAATGTATGTGCTTCCTTCTTGTAAATAAATGTAGAAAAAAAAGCTTATGTGGTGTATAGTGTTGGGGAGCTACTTGACATGTTACAAACTGTTTTAACCACCAGATGAAGTGACTCTGGGCCTATCTGAGCTCCCCCCCCCCCACGTCTCTCCATGCCACGTACCTCCCCCAGCTGACAGGCCTGCAGCGGGGCAAACTTTCTCTCTAACCGAAAGGTGAGCCCTTTAATTTTATGTCACAGTTTTCTCTCTTTTTATGAATCGTGCGTGAGACTCATAAAGCACAATGAACTCCTGCGTTCCATCCCGTCAGTGCTTCAGTCTGGACGCCGGTAGAGCAGCTCGTTCCACACCCTGTGCGCTCATTTGCTAGTCAAAATAATTTCCCTCCCCTTTCCTGCCTGCCTTTGCTATCTTCATTTGGCCTTGTTAAGTGGTTACTTGCTGCTGGCTGAAACCACGCTTTGCATGGCCACCACACACCTGTGTCAGGCGGTTAAAGCACACACACACACACAGTCTGTAAAGCCCAGCTGCATCCTGTCGGATTCTAAGAGCTCGGACAAGAATACTACATTCATTACAAATGACTTTTCTCCTTCTTTAATTTCTTTTTCATTCTTTTGGTTTGTTTTTTCTTCTCCTGGTTCAGCTCTCCAGAGGAAGAACCAGGACCTGAAGGAGAGCAGGACGTCCCGGACAGCATGAGCATTTCGCAGGTCAGGTTTTTTTTTTTTTTTTTTTAAACCTACTCTCTCTACTTCCTCATTTTTCCCCTCCCTTCGTTCTTGCAGCTTTAAACTTCCTGTCATTAACCATGTGATTCGCTTCACCGGTTCTAAGAGAGCACCACTGATCTCTCTTACAGTTCTTCAGAGAGCACTGGTATCTACACCGCTGCAGATTTTAGCCTAGCTGATCTTATTCAGGTGCAGTAAGCTGACTTCTCTGGGTCTGTAATGGAATATTATGTTTTGTATAGATCTATAAGTGCATACATGTGGATTTAAGAATGAAGGGTGCACATACTTCTTCTTTTCCCTTTCTATATGTATTGGCTAGGATGTATTGATTGATTTTTGCCTAGCAGGTGTACATACAGCCGTTTTTGGTGATTTTTATTTATTTTCCCATTCTGTGACTTGTTTAATGAATTCTTAAATTAATTTGAACTTCATTTGACCTCTGGGATCATGAGCAAATCTTATAGCTCTATCCCTACTACCCGTCTATCTACCTGTCAATCAATCTGTTTAGTTGACTGTCTGTCTGTTCTGTATGGCTGCTATGTATATGCCATATTTGGTATGAGCTTTATCATAGCATGTTATGTTTACATACATCGTGCTTCAAGTGGTTTCCTCAAATTCAATTGAAAATGCAACGTATTATGATTTCTCCAGTCTCAAAATTATTCACCCCCTTCATGGCGAGCGCCTTTAGTACTTAGTGGAGCACTCTCTTGCTGTTATGAGCTTCTGCTAAGGAGATGCAGAGCTTCTTCAGCGTTCCTCATGTGCAGTCGACTTATTAAAATGATGTTGTTACTCTTTTGTGCTATCTTTTTGCACTAGCTGTTATACCGGACACTGTGTCCATGGTTCTGCTTGAGTAGTTCGGGTCCTGTCCTGTGGTATTTACATGTGTAGAAACGTTAGATCTTATTTAGTTCTGTGTCTCATGTGGTTAGTTTGTGTTTTATGTAGCACCGCGGTCCTGGAGGAACATTGTTTCGTACTGGACCAGCTGTATATGGCTAAAATGACAAGACACTTGATTTGAGCTGTCTGTAATACAGGGAAAAAAAGGACAACACTTGTTTATTTTGATTTTGATTATTATTTTTTTAAAGTGCTTATCTTAGCATTTTACACTCTCTGGTTGTGTTCTCTGTCTGATTCTCTCTGTCTGTCTGGTCCTGTTTCTGTCTCTCTGCCTGGTTCTGTCTGTCCCCCCTCTCACTCTGGTTCTGTCTCTCTCTCCCTGTTTGGTCGTCTGTCTGTCTGGTCCTGTCTGAGGTCCCCTCCCATTTTCTCTCTCTCTCTCCCTCTCTCTCTCTGGGTCTGTGTGTGCCCCCTCCCAAAAAAAAAATCTGGTCCTCTGTCTTATTTTCTCTCGCTCTCTCGCTCTCTCGCTCTGGTTCTGTATCTCTGTCTCGCTCTGGGTCTGTATCTCTGTCTCGCTCTGGGTCTGTATCTCTCTCTCTCGCTCTCTCTCTCTGGGTCTGTATCTCTCTCTCTCTCTCTCTCTCTCTCTCTCTCTGGGTCTGTCTCTCTCTCTCTCTCTCTCTCTCTCTCTCTCTCTCTCTCTCTGTGTCTGTATCTCTCTCTCTCTCTCTCTCTCTCTGAGTCTGTCTCTCTCTCTGGGTCTGTCTCTCTCTCTCTCTCTCTCTCTCTCTCTCTGTGTCTGTCTGTCTCTCTCTCTCTAGGTCTGTATCTCTCTATCTCTCTCTCTCTCTGGGTCTGTCTCTCTCTCTCTCTCTCTCTCTCTCTCTGGGTCTGTATCTCTGTCTCTCTCTCTCTCTCTCTCTCTGTCTGGGTCTGTATCTCTCTCTCTAGGTCTGTATCTCTCTATCTCTCTCTCTCTCTGTCTCTCTCTCTCTCTCTCTCTCTCTCTCTCTGAGTCTGTCTCTCTCTCTCTCTCTCTCTCTCTCTCTCTCTCTCTCCCTCTCTCTCTCTCTCTCTCTGGGTATCTCTCTCTCTCTCTCTCTCTCTCTCTGTGTCTGTCTCTCTCTCTCTCTCTCTCTCTGTGTCTTTTTCTCTCTCTTTGT
>JAFFST010041624.1:33011-45095 GCA_022414735.1 Noturus placidus | reverse complement strand
ATATATATATATATAGATATAGATAAGTACACACACAGGAAAAACTGAATTATGAAATGCACTTAATAAAAGTGAGATAATAACCCCCTCTGAGATGCATACTTGTTCATAATCTTCCGAAATTTGGACGCATTATCTCTTACACGTAACATCAAGTAAGGACAACAGGATGTAAACTTAGAAATAAAGTAACTTGATTGTGTTACAACACTGATGAAACTATAACAGATGACACACTGTGTGTGTGTGTGTGTGTGTGTGTGTGTGCAGTGGTATCCTGAAGTGCGTCACCACTGTCCCAACACACCCATCATTCTGGTGGGAACCAAGCTGGACCTGCGAGACGATAAGGACACCATTGAGCGCCTAAGGGATAAAAAGCTGTCCCCCATCACCTATCCTCAGGGTCTCGCCATGGCCAGAGAGATCGGTAAAAGCTATTGTTAAAAAAACCTTTTTAACCGCCTATTTTGTTGTCCTGTTTATACCTGCTTCATTGCGGTTACCGGCCAAGGAGGCCGACGTCTAACGCAGCATGTTTCATCGTGCTGGGGAAAAGATTTAACCCGCTAGTGAGCGTATACAGTACATGAGGGGATTTACAGCAACATTTCACCGGCGATATTCTGATGTAGCGGTGTATCTGAAAGTAAAACCGTGTCTATTTTTACGTGACGTGACGTCCCATTTTCAAATTCTCTAGACTTTCCGCTTCCAGTGTTACAGCGAAGACTAGCAACCTCTTCAGGACCAGAGTTACACTGATTTTTACTCTATCTGCATTTCTGATAATAATCTGTTGCACAAGCTAGGCTAGTCAACTAGTTAATGATAGCTAGGACTGGAAAGTGTGTACTGGAAAGGACATTTCATTTCTCAGTGACTTTTAAGCACTTTTTGAAATATTTGGTGAAATTCTCATCATATTCTAACAAAAAAAAAAAAAGAAAGGGGGCTGGGGGGAGCACCAAAATCCACCCAATCAAAACAAAGAGATGGCTTCAGTCCCAGTGAGTATCAGCATAATAGTTTAGTGCAGTGGTTCCCAAACTTTTCCTAAGCTTATAATAAATACTTGAATTTGAAAAAAAAAAAAAAACGTTTTTATTCAACAAAGATAAACATGTAATCATTCATACAGTGAGATTTTCGGAAGGAGTCTCCAGTGTCGGCGCTTTGTAACGGTCAGAAATCTTTCTGGGTAATATGACATGCTGTGTTTTGTGAGACTAGTGAGGAACGATTGTTTATAGCTGCTATAACCTAGGTAATAACAGGAAGTAAGTTGTGTCAAAGATGTTCCAAAACGTTAAATGTAACTGTAAAAGGATAATAAAATAATTATGATGTGTCAATCATTGATAAAGGAGAAAAAAAAACATCATGTCATCATGTGTGCTGCGTTCACAGGAGCAGTGAAGTATCTGGAGTGTTCGGCTCTGACTCAGAGAGGGCTGAAGACGGTGTTCGACGAGGCCATCCGCGCCGTCCTCTGCCCTCCGCCTGTCAAGAAGAGAGGGAAGAAGTGTACAGTGTTTTAAAAAAGAACACACACACACACACACTCACTCACACAGAGTGCGAGTGTTTCACTTCAACACACAGTCATCATACTGAGGTCCTACCGGCCGATTTTGGAGAGACGGAGTAAAAACCCGACAGGTGAACCATCACACACTGGAGTTTTAGATATAGCGCAGCGGGATAAAAATAGCGAAAGGCACAAACACGTGATTGTGCCAAATTCCCTCTCATCCCTATTTCTGAACTCAATTGCCTTAATTGGTGCTTAAATTGTGGTAATGAGAAGGTCCTTGATATACGCACCTTGCATGCGCTTATATTTGGTTTTGTGAAATATCATAATATTTAACACAAACTATTTTGCATTGTGGACAAATTAAATTAAACTATTATTTAAAAGGCTCAGTGTCGCATATGTGTCCATAATTATGAAGAAAAGTTTGTAGAAAATTGGTTTAAAAAAATGTCCAATGCATAAGATGTGACGAAAAGTTAAACAATTGATAAAGAATGAATACAGGCACACGCGCAGGGGTTTGAGTTAAATGGGTGGAGCTGTATTAAGTTATATTTGATGATTCAATTGCAAACTTGATCACATGACATCATCATAAATATTTTCCAAACTTAGGCTAGCGTACTATCGAATACTACTGGCTTTGATTACACAGTAAAATATTTAGCATAAAAATGATTTGGTTAGCTACGTAACATCAGGTAGCTACTGCTGGATTGCTAATGTTTTTAGCAGTGTTTACATTGCTGGTAAAATGTTACATTGTGTCTTTAAATCAGTATGTTTAAAAACAAAATAAAGAAACTAAAGAAAATTACATAAATAGTGATGCCATTTTATAAAGTGTGGGATCAGATAATTAAATAAGCTCCGCCCACGTTGACCCAGAGACACCCTGTCACTCTGTAAAATCAGGACGCGCGAATGTCCAATATACACACACACACTGTCCTGAATTCCTCTGTGGAGATTTTCCTCATCACTGACACTTTTAACACTTTAGGATGGGCATAATTTTTTTCCCCCTTCTTCTTTCTTTATTGATCTGTGAACGTGTCTGAAGTCTGTGTAAATAGATATTGTGAATAACTTGAGGACCGAATTGACGCCTTCTCTCGTTCTTGACCGTAAAGTACATTTAGAAAAAAAAAAAAATCACCTACTGAATACAGCTCTTTTCATTTCTGTGTTTGTGTGACTACTGTACGTGATGGCGTTTTACAGCACAAGAAAAAAAAAACAAAACAAAAAAACGAAAGAGTAATTACTAAAATGTGTATATTTAAAGTCAGTCGGTGTCTGAAGCTCAGCCGGGGTATCAAATTTATAGAAAAACGTTGGCCAAAAATGAAACGTGTACAGTTTTTTTCCGCTTAGCGCAAATGTAGCGGTGTTTTCATTCATTCTGCACTGGAGCTACGAAGGCTAATCCGCTAACAAGTAATCTGTGTTTCGTTAAGTATTATGACAACCACAACGATCACACACTGGCCTCAAAATGGCTTTGGAGAGTTGTTTAGTATGCGAAATAATAGATCTACTGATGTGGTTTCTGACACCGTATTACACACGGTAAGCTATAAAAAAAACAAGCAGAAGAATTCTTTCACAGATCTAAACAAAAACAAAAAGCAGTCTGCCATTTTAAGAGGGGAATCAGTTTGGTTTTTTTTTCTTCAGCACAAATGTCTTTTGTGAATTTGTGCTTTAAACATGACACACTTGCTGCTTAAGTGGTTAAAGTTGGCTAACTGTGTTGCTAGGCAACAGGGGACACTGATTACAAGCTAGCTGATTAATGAGTCATGACTGACTAGCTAGCAAGTTGTTCGGAAGTCTTTTATGTGGACAATGTGAAGTCGTAGTGAATGTGATGATGAGTAAAAAATGTCAGGAATGTCAACTTTTACCTCAGATTTGTTGGTAAATTATTAAGAAAATGCTCCAAACTACTAAAATGACACCTTTTGCTAGTTAGCTATATTAGCATTGTAGCTCCATTGCAAAACAGAAGCGAACATCAGACATCTTTGCTGATTTGGGGTGAGGTGGAAACTGTGTACATTTCACTCTTAGCCAAAGTTTTCTTTTTTGCAAGTTCTTTACATTACAGTATTGTATGCATATTTAATTAACATCTTTTTCTTTCTTTCTTTCTTTTTTTATTTTGTAAACTGGAACTTTTTTCCGTCCTATGAATTTTGCTCCATATTTTGCAGTATACTAGCTGAAATGTGCCATTGTGGATTGTTTTTGTGTGGCTAGCATGCCAAATTTTCAACTTTAGACAATATATGCGTCTAACTTTGTTTCTACCTTTTTGCCTTTTAGTTTTACTGAGAGTATGATTTGATGATTTGTTTGTGCGTGCGTGCGTGCGTGCGTGCGTGTGTGTATATGAGCGAGCAAAATTGTTAGACGTAAAAAAAATATATATATACCGTGTGTGTTTCGGTGTTATATGATGGTGGATATCCACCTTAACCTTACAGTTGGCTTCTGTAGACACAATAACAATCAGAACCCCTTTTGAATTGTTACTAAAATGAACCTCTTGGGTGTATGATATGAGTTTAAAACATACGCATTAATAAAATTGAGTCTTGAATGTATTTGGATTTGTGCCCTTTCTGCTGCTGTTTTTTTTTTCTCATTTTTTTTTTCCATTTTGGAGTCAATTTGTTCTCATTTTTTAAATTTAATTTATTAGATTTAATAGATAAATTACATTTCATAGATATCTATCTATTAAAACAAAAAACTTATCTGTAGTCCTATACTAAGATTTACTATTTGTAATTTTTTTGTTTTTATTGTATTATTAAGACAAATTATAAAGACAAAATCAAAGTCAAGCTCTGGCAGGAAGATTTTATAGACCAGTAAGACTGGTAAGAAATTTTCCTTATGTAGGTTATGTATCCTTGGTCAGTCTATCAGTCAACAGTCAGTCAATCAGTTGGTCAGTCGATCAATCAGTCAGACAGTTAATTCATTATTCAGTGAGTCAGTCAGACAAACGGACAGTCAGCGGTCAGTCAGTGAGAAGGTAAGTCAATCAATCAGTCAGTTGGACAGTTGGTCAATCATTCAGTCGGTTGGTAAGTCAGTCAATCTGTCAGTAGGTCAGTCAGGCAGTCAATTGGTCAATCAGTCAGTGGGTCAGTAAGTCAGTCAATCTGTCAGTGGGTCAGTCAGGCAGTCAATTGGTCAATCAGTCAGTGGGTTGGTAAGTCAGTCAATCTGTCAGTCAGGCAGTCAATTGGTCAATCAGTCAGTGGGTCGGTAAGTCAGTCAATCTGTCAGTGGGTCAGTCAGGCATTCAATTGGTCAATCAGTCAGTGGGTCGGTAAGTAGTCAATCTGTCAGTCAGGCAGTCAATTGGTCAATCAGTCAGTGGGTCGGTAAGTCAGTCAATCTGTCAGTGGGTCAGTCAGGCAGTCAATTGGTCAATCAGTCAGTGGGTTGGTAAGTCAGTCAATCTGTCAGTGGGTCGGTCAGGCAGTCAATTGGTCAATCAGTCAGTGGGTCGGTAAGTTAGTCAATCTGTCAGTGGGTCAGTCAGGCAGTCATTAAATTAATGCATTTATAGTGGAGCATGAAGGAGGCTACAGTTTTAATGGAATAAAATAATTTAAATACTTGTACTTGTATAATAAATGTAATTTATTTAAAAAAATAAATGTAAACCATTTCATAAATGCTAAATATACATTCATAATTTTTAATTACATTGTTTTGTTCTTTATGACATGTCTTTTATTTAGTGCGTTCATTCGTTCAATATAATATTTATTTCAGAAGGAAAGCATTTATTCTTTCGTTCACTTTTCAGTTTCATTTTCCTTCATCAGAAAAGGAAAAGAAAAATCCAGAAAATAATAATAATTTTGACGTTTCCACTCTGTTTTCCTTTCTCTGTATAATTTGCTCGGTAAAAGTCTAATATTATTTCGTGCAAAACCTAAAACAACTATTTTGCAGCGAGCGTTCCTGACGTCATCACGCAGGGCGCCGGGTTACGCGCACGCTCATGCCCCGGATGTGTTTGTGTTCGCTCGCTGCTGGTTTGTGCAGAGAAGCAGGAGGACATGCCTCTGCCCGTGCAGGTCTTTAACTTTCAGGTAAAACTCTTTCGGAGATATTATTATTATTATTATTATTCTTTTTTAAACCACACTGACTCTTGAACCTGGAAGAATTTAAACAGCAACTGTCTGTCCATTGCTATCATTTCAACTCGTCCCGCTTGGAGTCTTCCAGCACAACAAACTCTCCCTGTTTGTGTGTGTGTGTGTTGTTGCTAGCATTAGCTTCGGTCGTCATGCTAAGCGCTAATACTGCTCAGCGCGGGCCGCATATCCGCGCGAGCGCGCTCTGTATGCTAACACTGTGCTGTGGTGTCCGGGTTTAGCCTAGATGCGGTGTTTTAGAGCCGATCTGTGAACAGTGACACGGTTTTAGTCCACCGTAGAGCCGTTTTGAAGGTTACAGCAGTGTTAGCCGTGCTTGCTAAGCTAATTTGCAGTTCATTTGAGTCTCCTGCTAGCACGCTATCTGAGTCCTTATTGAGTCTTTCGGGTGCATCGTTTTTTTTTTTTCTTTAAGATGATCCGTAGGTCACGTGTTTGTGGCTGTATTGTCGCACATTCATAAAAGCCAAACTTTATCCTGCGTGCATTTGAGCAGAAATACTCGAGCCCTAACATAACATAACATAACAACATTTTTTTTTTTTTTTTTGTTTAAAACCACTGACAGGTGAAGTGAGTAACACTGCTGATCTCATTACAGTGATGCACCTGTCAAGAAAACAGTGAGTTCTCAAAGTTGAGGTGTTGGAAGCAGGAAAAATGGGCAATGGTACGGATCTGAGCCACATCACATTGTGATGTCTGAGCGTCTACAGAACAAAGGTTTTATGAGGTATTGAAAGGGCTCGTACCTACTAAAAGTGGTCCGATGAAGCAGCGGCGACGTCGTGGGCGGACAAGACTCGTGGAGGCGTGTGAGGAGCGAAGACTAGCACGTCTGATCGGATCCAATCTCACTGTGGTGCAAAGTGCGGAAAAGCGTAATGCTGGATAGGATAGAAAGGAGCATCACAGCGCGATGTGCATGGAGCTGCGTAGCTGCAGACCGGTCCGAGTGCCCGTGATGACCTCTATCCACCACCGGAAGATCCTACAATGGGCATCAGAACTGGAGCAATGGAAGAAGATGGCATGGTCTGATGGGTCACGTTTTCTTTTACATCACGCGGGTGTGTCGCTTACCTGGGGAAGAGGTGGCACCAGGATGCACGATGTGAAGATGGCAAGACAGCGGAGGACGTGTGATGCTTTGGGCGAAGTAAAACCTTCGGTCCTGGTACTCACGTGGATGTTCCTTTGACACGTAGCACCTTCCTAAGCGTTAGGAACTTCGTAGAGCAAGTACACGCCTCCGCGCCAACGGTATTCCCTAGTGACCGTGGTGTCTTTCAGTGGGATATTGGGTACTGCAAACACTGGTCAGGAATGGTTTGAGGAACATGACAAAAGCATTCATTCATTATATATCTGTCGTGTATATACAGATTGAGTGCGCTTCGTCTGCCTTAATGTCACATGACAAGATTTTTTCAGGACTTCATATTAGAGACGTATCCGATACGTGGACGAGAATGGTCAGCGTGTGCGTGTCATCAGCACAGCAAAACAACGCAACGACTAGACTCAGGTCTATTCATGAAGTACGGGGAAATCGATGGCGAACTCGCTTTCCAAGGAACCTGCGTGGAGGTTTCTGGGGAAACAGTGCGTTCGCGTTACAGAAAGATGCATGTCACTCGTGGGCTGTCAAGATCCAAACACGATTTCGAAATTGTAAATGTGCTCGTAACGCGAATGCCACTTCGAATTATTAGCAATCATTTTCCCTCCATCTCTGAGCAGATTTTGTGCAGATGGAGCTTTATTCTCAGTGCAGTGTCACCGACGTGGCCTTGCGTCTCATGCTGGGACGAGCAGCATCTTTAAACACCTCGGCGTCACCACTGGCTTGTGAAACCGATGCTGATTACTGAACGCCTCTAAGCAACGTGTAATAACCTGCGTACATGTACGCTGTTTAAAACTCCCAGCAAGAACGCTGCTCTACCTGGTAACCTCCGTACCATGTAGACCTGCAATAGGAGCCTTGCGGTTTTAGCATCGTAATACAAAAACGC
The DNA here is from genome assembly GCA_022414735.1 of Noturus placidus. NCBI lineage: Eukaryota > Metazoa > Chordata > Actinopteri > Siluriformes > Ictaluridae > Noturus > Noturus placidus. Next base: position 37,344 of record JAFFST010041624.1, on the reverse strand, counting down.
ATAAAAACGTCAGATCGATGTACGGATGTGGAACGATTGACAGTCGTGTAGGTGTTTTTTAAAGGGAAAACCCCGCCCCATCCTTTAGTCTGACATTTGATAATCTCTCGTTTCGTCACGGCTCGGTTTTCCAGTCCTCGCTTCCTGACGCGGTCAATGGAGAGCGTCTTGAGTCCGTTAACGTGAAACAAAATCTATCGCAGCTTGGCTGACGTTAGACAAGTATACATTTAAAATTGGATATAAGTCTGTAATCGGGATTTCAGCCTCATTACAAAGTCAAAAGAAAAAAAAAAAGATTTACCAAACATTGTGTGAACAAACAAACCATTAAGATATCGGTCCTGCTTGTGCCAGTGGTGACGTTTTACAACGCGAGTACGTAGTCATGTTGCTGGAAATCAGCGAGTCTTCAATGCCCCAAACTCGTGCACAATATATACAGATTCACTACCTAGTCATTCAATCTGATTGACTACAGCTAGGTGTACCTAATAAAGTGGCCAGCGAGTGTACAGGATATCGGGTCATGATATAGCTCTTATCTTTCAAGAGATTTGATTTGTGCACTTGCGTGTGCGTATCTATCGCTGGACTTGTTTCCTTCCCTCCCTCCTTTCTTTCTCCTCCAGCGCTCCCATGCTGAACCGTAACGCCCTGTCCATTAGCTGCTTGCTCAGATGAGATGTTTCATTTCTGGAGAAAACACCATAATCGGCTGAAGAACGCGAGGAATCACGAGCTCGTGTATATTTACGACACAGAAAACGTGTGCCGACATGTCGTAAACACCGTGGTGTTTTTTTCCCCTCGCACCGTGATGTACAGAGACAATGTAATATCTGATAGTTAAAGGCATATTACACTTATGTATGATGATGATGATGTCACAAAAAAGCTTTTATTTCCAGCCGAGATGCTAGTTTTCTAAAGCTCATTCTGTGGCGATTTATTTATTTCAAACATTTTGAATGCGGAAGCCATGGATCGTGACGTGCAATTGTCACGTCATTCCTCTCTAACACTCAGTTGCTATTAAAATTTTTGAGCTTCCTTAAAAAGTGACCAGTGCGAACAGGCGCTGATGAATGAGTGATGCGTTCAGCTTACTTTGTGCGTTCGAACTGCGTCTTTTATTAGCAACATGTTAGCATTATAAGTTAGTGTATATTTACCTCCTCAAACCAGCGATGTGTATAGTCCGTAGGCGTGAGAGGATACACTACAGCCACGATACGGGACATACTCCGATACAGGCTTCATGTGAGGACAAATTGACTACATTTACATGGACCGCAGTAATCTAATTACTAACCTTATTGTGAATAAGTCAATGTTCTGATTAAGGTGTTTACATGAGTCGCTTTTAGAATACTCCTTTCATGTTCCCGTTTTACATGTTATAGAACATAGATCGATTAACGGTCCACGTCCTTGCGTCCCCATGCTACGCCATCCGACGTTCCCTCCAGAATTTCACGCATCGACATACATTTCGTCTTCGTTATCGGACCGTATACAGTTTTGGGTGTTTTTAGTTTTAATTCTACGAAAGGTTCAATTTGGTTAATTATTTGTCTTGCTGTACGTCAAGACGTGGTCTGCGTCCCAAACCGCGTACTTTCCTACTATATAGTAGCTGAGATACATGTATTTCTCCTACTATATAGTAGGTAAGTACGTCGTTTTGGACACAGCTGTGCTCTCTTGTTTGACGTCAAACAGTTGCGTGCTGCCGTGTGTGTACGTGTTCTGTCGCAAAATGCGGTGAAAACTCCCACACGGTGTTAATAGTGTGATTAAGGTGTGTACATGTCTGTAACCCATGTCGATAATGCGTCTAAAACAGGAATACTTATTTCCACACGTCTTATTTCGATTTGTGTTTACTTCGCGTATGACTTTAATCAGATTAAGGTCATCAATAATTGCTGTTTACATGCTAGTGTCTTAATCAGAGTATCGTCTTAATCAGGTTCATATCGGATTATTGTTGTCCACGTAAACGAACTGACGGACGAATAAAATATCAAATTTGAGTATGTTTAATTTGTACATTTTAATATACATTAATATATTATGACGAAACTGCAATATCAGTACATCATATTTTAACAAAAGTAGATCATATGATATTAAATCGAAGTTGTCGTTTTTCCCCTATCGTTATTTTAAACTTTTTCATTGTAATAATAGTAATTACATAATAAATTGGTCATCACATCACCGCTCTTGCCGCTGTCTGACCGCTACCTGACATGCACGAGAACACGCTCACCTGTTTAACCGTACAGATTAGGAAACCATCGCCAGTGCAGCATACGTTGTTTTAGACGTCACGCGGGTGTGACGAGAATCAAGCACAGCACACAGGCAGGGGTTTTACACCTGCCTCGTGAGCCAGCCTCGGTAGAAACCCGAGTGCAGTACCGCACAGAGGAATATCTGTTGTTATCCAGATGAGGACAGGTTGCTTTCTGTGTCTAGTTCCTCTTAAGGTTTCTTCCTCATATCATCTTGGGGAGTTTTTCTCACCTCCATCTCGCTCACTAGGGATAAATTCACACACATAAAATCTGTGTCCTGTGTTTATATGTTTCTCTAAAGCTGTTTTGAGACAATGATCATTGTTAAAAGCGCTAGACAAATAAAATTGAATTGTTATAATCTTGAGTAGCTGTGGTTCATTAAACTAATCCCTGTGACTTGTTACTACGGGATCCTTTGCAGTCTCTCTCTCGCTTTCATATTTAAAGATTGACATTAACGCGTGATATAAAGTGCATCGCTCTGACCGCAGTGCTGTTCTGTTCTCGCGCAGGGGTCGGTAGAGCCCATGCAGATCGATGCTGACCCTCAGGAAGACCAGCAGAATGCTCCCGATACCAACTACATCGTGGAAAATCCCACCCTGGTACGTGTTGAGTACACCTCGAGTAAATCTAATCACAAGAAATAAAACATGGTGTAATATGTTCTTCGATTGCAGGTTTAATCAGTCTTGATTTTTTTTTTTTTCCACATTTTGGTCAAACCTTTTAAGCACTGTAAGAAGGTGTCAAGGTTTAAAACATAATTATGATTTATGTTTTTTTTTTTTTTTTAATCTTCTGAAACATTGTCTGTTCTGTTTAGCCCAATTCCTGCTTTTAGATCTGCTAGCTCACAACAATATCCAGTGACATTTACTCTGATTGAATTATATTATATAGCACCTGATATGCCAACCTTTACATTGTGCGAGTTATCACTCAAATATACGCCAAAGATGCAGTTTCTTGTCTCCCAAATAAAACAGGAGATGAGGCACATACAAATGTGGAATGATCTGTACCTGTGTTTTTAACGTCCCGGGAAACGATGCTTTCTAGAAGCTCCGCCTTCTTCGCGTTTTACTCTCGACTTCCTCGCTTTCTGCGAACTTTAAAAGAGAAAGTTTTCGAGCATATATAATAAAATCTGGCAACGTATGCTCGACTTAGCCAACATTAGACAAGTATGTATGTATTTAACGTTGGCTTCACTATACATTTTCTTTTTAGGGAAGCCTCTGTGTGTGGGGGAGGGGGGGGGGCACCTCTGCTGAAAGGAGGAGAAGAAAAAAAAGAGGAAGATTTTGACCCAAAAATGGTGCACTTATATAGCGCTTTTATCCAAAGCGCTTCATCTTTTATCAAAAAGATGAACTAGGTCTGCAGCGAAGTGTCAGATTGGACACTTTACGGGGTTCGAATTCGGGTTTGAATGGAGTAGGACGCAAAGCTGGAGGCTCCTGCTGGTTTCGATTAAAATTTTAATTAATTTGCGCTTTTTGGTCATATAATATACTTTAACTTATTTACTCCTTACCTTTGCCTATAATTTGAATTTTTTGTCACGTTAAAATTTCTGGAAAGAAAATGAAAACCCGAGGTGGCATTCAAACACAACTGAGGACAAGTGCGCGCGCCGTGAGCGTGTCCCCCTCTCCGCGTTGCCGAACGGTGACTTTGATCTCGCCGCACTCAAGCTTGAGCTGTTGGCTTCATTGAGGAAGGATATCGCTGATATTTTTAATACGGAGCTCCAGGAGATTCTCAAGGAAGCGCTGTCTGCTATCCAGCTTGACCTGCAGGCTGTGAAAACACAGCAGGTTAATGATAAAGTTGATACCGAGGCTACCATATCAGCATTGAGGGGTACGGTTGGGGAAATGGAGCACGCGCTTACACATGACATAGCACACATAAAGTCTACCATCGAGTCTCTCACTGAGACCGTGACTCAATTACAGAATAAATGTAAGGATTTGGAGACGAGGTCGCGGCGCAATAACGTTCGAATAATGGGAGTT